>JAQIYA010002338.1:0-10028 GCA_034699355.1 Microtritia minima
ATCCACCCCCACATCCACCCCCACAACCACCGCAACGAAATTTACTACAATCTCCTCCACACGATAAGATCAAAAAATATTCGGAGGAAATCAATCGAAAGAAAGCCGAAGAAGAGTTTCTTCGGTCAAGTTTGCGCGGCAGCAAAAAATTGCAACAACTCGAACAAAAGCAGGCCCAACAGGAAATCCAGTCCATCGTCAACAATGCTTTCGAACCCGACGACGAGGTCCAACACGAGGCCAACAAAGGTATCCGTCACTGAAAGCTTAACTCTTTGTATTCGTATTTTATTGTGTATAGTAATGTAGTTTTATTACCAATCTTTCAATTTATAGTTTTATCATTACCCGACTTGAATGCAGTTCTAGAACGCCTTATAAATAACTTAAATGGTGAAGTGAAAGATGTGGTTAATCAATCAAATTTAGCCAAACTGATAGCAATCTATACAACAATTATGCAACAGCAACAAAAGCAAAAACATCATCCATTACCACAAAGTATTACAACCACCGCTAATACCGCCGATTTAGTGCAAGAAGTTATTTTGCTTTTGCAAGAAGAGGTATGCTTTTGTGAAAGAGTTTAATTTGCGTGGAGACATGTTTTAAACAATAGTTACATTTATATTGATTTATATTATTAAAGGCTTTAAACACGGAAGCGGCCGAGTTGTTAGAGATATTGACACGATTTGAATTGGAGGGTCTTTGTTACGCGTACGATCATATCGCTGCCTCATGCAAACCAAGCACTTCGCAAGTCTTGCCGTCTCATGAAGATATAAGCGGTGAGACATTTGCACCTTTTCATATGTCTAGAGAACCTCATCAGCTCAGCTGCGTTACTTTTCATATTTCGATCTGTGAGCTGAGCTGAGCTGAACTGATCGCAATTATGTTTTAATAATTTTAAGGTAGTTTTTACTTATTAAAGTTTTATTTATAAAACTTTTGAATATAAATACATAAAAAATATAATTATATTTTTAACATTTAAATAAGTTGCTCATGGATTCCATACATAAAAGAGCATTGTATGGATGTTTCAGACAAACTATTTCTTTGTTAATTAATTATTATAAACAAGCCGTAGAAAACTTTTGAAACTGCATTTTATTATTTTAAATATTGTAGATCTTGATATACTTTTACAGATCAACTTGTTTTAATTTTATATTTTTATGACACAAATATTTTATGAGCAAAAAAAAGTTTCGTAAATTTATTACAGTTGATATGAATAGAGTAATATTTTGTAATTTTATTTCAATATCTAATATTAAAACTAACGTTGAGCTGAGCTGAGCTGAGCTGCGGCTTAAGCTGGAGCTGAATATATTTATTTTTTTAAAACTAACTCAAAGCTGACTGAAATTGTGTTGAGCTTATGTTCAATTATAACAGCGTTTGCATTTAAATTCATTTTTATTCTCTCTTCGCTAATTCTTTTTGAAAAATATCTGAACTTCAATGTATTAATATATGCAAAAATAAAAATTACAAATATAGTATTTAAATTGGAATTTCATATTTTTAAATTAAAATATTTCTAACAGTTTGAGAAAACAGAGAATGAAATTGAACGGCAAAATATTTTATTTTAACTATTGATTTTCTTAAGGTAAACAAAGTCACATTTTTGAAAGTTTGAATAATTGAATTAACGTTAGTCGGGTTAATATTTTTTTTGTTGCTAATAATTAATAAATTGGTATACTCTTACCTCATTTAGCTAATGAAAAAAATGAAGTTGAAATTATTGACGAAGTAATCGATTCGAGCGTCAAAGTAGTGAGAATAGAGAAATCGTCGTGCGAGCCATTGGGCGCTACCGTTCGTAACGAACAGGACGGAAGTGTCATAATCGGGCGTATTGTCAAAGGAGGAGCCGCTGAAAAATCAGGTAAAAAAAATTTTTCTTAATAAAACCATTCCTTTTTTCAAAAACAAAAATTGTTGCAAAATATTTACTATTAAGACTTTAAATCTGAAATTTAAGTTCGAAATTAATGACATTGTCTTATCAAAACAAAGATTTCAATTTAATAACGTATAGTTTATCTAATAATGAAAAAAGAAATATAAAAAATTGTGTGATAAAAATTTAAGAAAAAAAACAAATTACAAGTTTTGAGCTCACGATAAGCGTGAGAGAAATTAGCTTTCGCTCGATTCACGTGAGACACTTAAGACACTTATAAGCAGAGCATTGCGTTTTATTATTTCATACCCATTCTAATAGTTTTCATGATAGCTACTTAAATAGCTATTTATTTTCTAATAAATAATAATTACATAAAAATTAAATTAATAATTCATTTAATTATCGTCACAAAAAGATATAAAATAGTATTTTAAGTAACTTTCTCTGAAAGTTATTAGTTTATCATTTATCAGTTCAATTGAATTAATATTGAAAAATTTATTTCATTGTGGCATTAGTGACAGCACTTGTTTTAAGATTTAATTAATATTTTGTTTGCTTATATTTGAAATTATTTCATATACTGTGTTACTATTGGCAAACAAAATCCTTAAAATATTTTTTACATCTGCATACAAAACATATCGTTTATATCTTTCATCGCAAAAATATTGGTTATATGTAAAAATCCGATCTATAGCTAATAGTAAAGTATTGTTAAAAATATAGTTTAATAATATTTTTAAAAATTTTATTTTAAAAAAGCTGTAACAAAACCCTTCTAACAAATAAATTTAAAAACTTAAAGCGCGCAGCGAAGCAATCGATTAGACTACACCAAAGTTTCAATAAATCCAAATGAAATAATCAAACACGAGTGGAGCGAGTGTTTGATTAAAATCCAGTGAAGAAAATTGTAGCTAATTATAGGTCCATCGAGTTTATATATATATTTTTATCAAATTATATTTGTTTCTTAAATTATTTGATACAAATTAAGCTAAAAAAATAAAAGAAAAATTAAAAATTAATCATTTTTATTTGAGTTTTACTGAGTAAATATTAAAGTTTGTTGAAATTGATTTTTCAGGTCTATTACACGAAGGAGACGAGATTTTAGAAGTGAATGGAATAGAAATGAAAGGCAGAAATGTGAACCAAGTTTGCGACCTTCTCGCTGAAATGACTGGTTTGGGTTTTGTTGCTTAAAATCAATTACATTGTTTTTCATCATAAATATAACATAATATAACATACACATTGTGTGTGTGATATCAAACATATTGGAAAACATTATAACTCAATCAATAACTTAAACATAGCGCTATATTTATTGCTATTTTTATCAACTGTTTTCGCTTGATTTCGTTCACAGGAACACTTACATTCGTAATTGCAATTCGCGATAGCATAAAGAGCATACAATCTCAGCAGCAAATAATTCATCTCAAAGCTCTCTTCGACTACGATCCAGACGAAGATCTATACATTCCCTGTAGAGAACTCGGCATTTGCTTCAACAAAGGTGAACACAGACCAATAATGTCATAACTTTTTTTCCATTTCGCTCTAAATGTTGATGTTTGCCACTGAAATAACTGGTAAAAATTGTTTTTTAATATAAGTGTTTTTTTCTTTGTAATAATAAATGAAAGGTGATATTCTTCATGTTATCGATCAAAACGATATCAATTGGTGGCAGTCGTATAGAGAGGGCGAACACGACCAGTCTCTCGCGGGTCTCATTCCTTCCATTCAATTTCAATTGCAGTCAGTATTCAATAAATCTCATTATTTCTCCCATAAAAGTTGAATTATTTGCGCTTTTTATTATTACCAGACGAGAAGCCATGAAGCAAACAATATTAAGTGATAGCACAACTAATACGTCGACTGTAAATAATAAGAACCGACAAAACAAGAAGACGTCCGCGTCATCGCTTTTGCTCAATTGTGGCAAAAAATCCACTCAACGAAAAAAGAAAAATAGAAAATCTTTAAGTAATTTCTTAATTATATAATAGCTTCAATAAGCATTGCTAATGTAATCGCTAAAAGACTATTTAGAGTCTTATTTTTATTTAGATATCATTTCCACTACAGACGAAATTTTGACTTACGAAGAAGTTTCGCTTTATTATCCCCGCGCCAACATTAAGGTATGACCAATTTTGATTTATATTTATTATTTTGCGCTTATTATTATTGCGCTATTATTTTTTTTAACGACTTATTACGAGTTAGTTTTTGACATAAATAAGTCATTTTTATATAAAGAGTATGATTTATAAAATCCGACTGACAGTCAATGCTTAAAACTTTATACGATTTGACTTTTATGGATAATTTTGATAACTCGTAACTGTCTTTTTTTATATTATGACTGTTTTGTAGACAGTAATATCAAAATTGATTTTGATTATAGATTTAATTTACGCCATTAATACATATATATTCAAAATTTAAAATTTAAAAATATTTATCTATTGCGAAGTAATTTACTGAGAAAAATATTTGCGAGTAATTTTAAGTTTATTGAGCGAATTATTTTCTGCTTGAAAGTTAGATAAGAGCGAATATCAAACAAATTGACAGCTTGACAGTACAGTAGTTACAATTTATGCGCCTTTTTGTTGTGCAAATTGCTGAGATTTTAAATTAAAATTTTATTATTGAATGTATCTGATATATAGCGTCCAATAGTATTGATTGGACCGACAAATATAGGTCGACACGAACTGCGACAAAGGCTAATGCAAGACACTGAACGATTTGCCGCCGCAGTTCCTCACACGTCAAGGTCTAGAAGAGAAGGTGAAATCGATGGCATAGATTATCATTTTATTAGTCGGCAACAGTTTGAGCTCGATATCAAAGACGGTAATAGAGAATACATTCGTCACAATAGACGAGAAGCCGAACTTATCTCTCAGTTTTCTATTGTTGTTTTCTGTTTTTTTTTGTATTCTGCTGTTCAGGACGATTCATTGAACACGGAGAATACGAGAAGAACTATTACGGAACTTCGCTTTCGGCCATCGAAACAGTTGTCCAGTCGGGAAAGATTTGTGTTCTCAATCTTCACGTACATTCCATACCATTACTAAGACAAGGACACGCAGGTTCGCAATCGCTCGCTTCGCTATAACTATTAAATATTAATACGAAATTGATTAAAATATACGTTAATGTCGCCAAAATAGGTGCCAAACTGAAGCCATACTTTGTGTTTGTGTCCCCACCCGCTCAAATCGATAAACTGAATAGACTCATGTCAGTCACGTCAAGCAATTCTCAGCTAAAATATGACACGAATATTATGGCGTCGACAGACTTGCAGTCGAGTATAGACGAAGCGCGAGATATAGAGGCCCGTTATGGTCATTATTTTGATATGATTTTATCAATTACTGATATCGAAAGAGCTTATCAGGAGTTGCTGCGAGAAATTAACGCTTTGGAAAGAGAGCCTCAATGGATTCCTAGTGTGTGGTTGAAGTAACTTTGTTTTCTATTATTTTGACTCTTTTGTACAAATAGACTAATATTAAATAATAATTCCACGTTTTATCTACAAAATTCATCATCAAATTCATTTGTTAATGATTTTCTTGTTATTAATCAATGAACCATTTCTTTATTTAATCTCGAAATTGTGAATATTTAATACAAGAGAATTTTATTTAAGCATAAGAATGAAATAAATTTAATAATGAATTTATTTAATAAATTTTTTCCTTAATTATTTATATAAATCAAGATAATCTTGAAAACAAACAATCTATAAGTTCAACATAAATATAAGTAATGTATATACACATACATTGTTTTGATATAACATTAAAATTATAATAATATTCAATTAATAATTATTCAAAATTTTATCAATTTTGATTGTTTAAAGATATTTTGTTATTTTAGATTGAATAGTACAACAATTTTTTGTTAATTTAGTTACAAAAGTCCATATTTAAAAATTAGTTGACGGACTGGAAAGCAAAGGGACTTAAAAACTTAGACAGACATTGAAAAATTGTTATTTATAAGAACTAACGCTACCTAAATGTATGAAACAAATTGAAACATAAGGATTACCAAAACAATGAATATATAGGATTAATGAAAGATAGCGTTACGGTAACTGTTAAATATAAGATCTGACACTTGTTTCCAGTGCTTCACTCGCAGTGATTGTAATAATGTTCACATGCGCTCTATATTTAGCAAATATTGGTTGCAATGTTAATGTGATAATAATAACGAAATCACTCAATTTCTACTATTGGAGACGAGCTGATGAACAGAGTGGCGACAATTGGTTTGATTCATAATTAACACGAAATCAAATTCAAACTCTCAACGCTTATCAATGATTGATTCGCAATAATGTCTGATTAGCGTGTTTAGCGGTCGCCATGGAAACCATGCCTTCAATGAATTGCTTTACAAAAACTATAGGCTATTGTTAGCTATTTTGAAAAGTGCATGATTTGGAGCGGACTGTCGTATAGAGGCGTGAATGAGGCGATTGGGGGTAAGGGTTGACAACTGTTCGCAACGCTATCGATCGCACTGTTAGTCAAATCAATGGTCGGACTGTGAAGACAGAGATGAACGTAAGGCGCGATCCGTTTTGCTGGAAGTGTCACGAAAGCGAGACCGACTTGAGTTGCCATTACTGTGAGCGCACGTTTCACAGCAATTGCATTCCCGCCTACTGTCGACTCGCAGGTCGGTCTGTCGGTCGCTCCACAGACAGGTCGAACGGCGAGTCGGTGTGGAAGTGCGGCGAATGTCGAAGCGAGACGCCCGCCGCGCACGACAAGTGCGATCAGCTGTCGGCCCACCAATTGAATCAACTTCTTCTCTACGCTTTCGGTTCAATTAAAATGTCGGCCGATTATTACTTTAGTAGCGCCAACTGTGCGGAGGACAGCAAATGGATTGCGAGGCCGATGTCGTTGGCGGTGATCGAGAGTCGACTCAAGTCTAGCAAATATCGAAGCGCTAACGAGTTCGTGTCGGACGTGAAACTCATTCTCCACAACACGATCCTCAAGAATATGGAGACCAGTCTGGTCGACAACGCGCTGGTGTTAGTGAAGCGCGCGAAGAGCGAAGTGTGCGAACTGAGAGAGTGTCCCAATTGTTTTCGCAACTATTACACTGTCAAACACAGCGGATTTGATAATTGGTTTTCCGAACCCTGTTGGACGCCGCACACTCTCGTCTGGGCCCACGTCAGGGGTCATCCCTATTGGCCCGCGAAGGCCTTCTTTTGCTCAAATAAAAATTCCATATTTGTCCGCTTTTTCGCCACTTATGAAAAGTAATGTTTATAGCGATTCAATTGGAGACCAAATCAATTGACTGCTAACATATGTTTTTTGTTTAGGGGATGGGTTAAGGAAAAGGACTGCTATTTGATGAGCGAAGACTATCCGTTTTCCGAAATTAAAGATAAGACTTTGAAGGATAAGTTTTCCAAAGCGCTTAAAGAGTTGCGTCATTACATATTATGCCTCAATAGATCGAATCCTGGTTTGTTTAAATACGCCAAACCTAAGACCAGGCTTAATATCGACAAAATTACCGAATCATTACTGTTAAGCAATTCGAATAATGATGAGACCATCATTTCGGAGACAGAGAATAAAAGCGAAAATACGAAAAATGATCGAATGATATCGAATTTAGTAAATGGCAATTTCCCGAACAGGCCTATCGGTTGGCGACCGACTGCAAGAAAGTCTATTTCGAATTCTTCTCAAATGACGGAAGAAAATCCGTTTGAAATATCGCCGCTTAGAGTTACTGCTAATAAAATGCGTAAAAAAGTTCAAAACAAGCTAAATATAGAAATTATACCATGCAATGCTAAAAATGATAAATTGTTAACTAATAATATTACAAATGGTAAAAAATGTTTGCCACGAATATCGCCCAAAAAGAATATTTCGTTCAAAAAGATTGAAAATCTTAGTCCTACAAAAAAAATGAGGCAAAAGTTGAATTTTATGCGAAATAATACCAGTAAAGCAATTAATAAGACGAAAAAAGACTCGATCGAGGTTTTAAGACGACGTCGGGGACGACCGCCCAAAAGCAAAACACTCAGTGATGGCGAGTGTTCACCAAAAAGTCCAAAACTAAAAGAAGAGAAAAACAATTCTCAAATAGCTCTTCGAAATGAGTTGAAAATTTTGAAAGAAAGAATCAATCATTTAGAAGAGAAAATTCTTTTCAATCAGAGTATGCACGAGCAGCACATTAGAGAGATTCAGCACAACTCGAATCTGGTTTTGCTGGAAGTGAGAGCGAGTTGGGTCGCGGAGAAGGAGAGGGCTCTCAACGAGGAGCGCAAGAGTCAGATCGAAAAGCGCGACACTATTGTTGCCGAAGCCAAAGGCAAATACGAATCAGAAATTAGTCAATTAAATAAGAGGCACGAGTTGGAGATGGAGTTGTTGAGAGACAAGTGTGACGACCAAATACGGGACGCGAAGATCAATAATTGGTGCGTCAGTTGTTTGAAATTAGCCACCATTTATTGCTGCTCTAATGGCTATTATTGTGGAGACGACTGTCAGACAAGTCATTGGACTCAACACTCGAAGTTTTGCACTCAAAAGGAGTTTGACTTTTGTTGAGCGTTTGTCTCAAACTTGTGAGGCGTCTGTCGGCGATGTCTCTCCAATGGTTTGCCGCAATAAACAAAGCAATTATATTTTGTTGTCCATATAATACCTGTTTTTTGTTTTTATTTGTATTTACAATTATTTTAGAGCGTTATATTTAATTGCAATTATTTCTGCGGTTTTATAAAATTAATAATTATTACATTTTGAGTGTATTTAAGATTTTACTATAGCATGAATATATATTATAAATTGTATTTGAATAAATGTTGACTCAATTGTTAAATAGATGTAGAATCAAAAAAAAATAGTTAAATAAACGTTGAAAATGAAGCCTTAAAATTATCTATTTTTAAAAATAAGTAAACACTAATTATTGATATTTTATTAGTAAATAAGACTAACTTTATATAAAAAAAACCATAGAATAATACGTTTTATGATAATTCAGTGAATGTTTCAGTTTAGTGAACGAATTTTCGGTTCACTATAACCAACTTTTACTGTATTCTGTTCTTATATTTGCCTGAAGTTTTATTTGAAATTATTTTTTTAAACGGTTAATAAGATTTCAGATTCAGATGTTTTTCAAAGATGTTTTTAAAAATTTAATTGTGTATACAAATGGCAAACAATAATCAATTTTAATAACACTTTTAATATCTCATGTCTTAATTTGCGATCACTCATTAATCAATTCTCAAACATATTTCGCGCAATCATTGACTCAATCATTGACTCAATGATAGGCTCAACACTGCTGTCAGCTGTGAGTCTGAGCTTTAAATGACACGTGATTTACATTTGTAAACAATTGTTAAACAATATTTATTAATTGTTTGTTAAAATGAGTGTTAACTGAACTCAACCAACAAATCATTGTCAATGATAGCAATAAATGGCAGACCATAGCAGTGGTAAGTGTTGTGTGACTAACAATAGCTGTTAATTATAACGTAATTCAGAAAATGAATCATAGATTCGAATCAATGCTAACAAATGTGAAATCAAATTCACTTTCAATTCGAACCAATCGTTCATTACTTCAACTGTTAACTAACTGTTAATTCGCTAACTTTCGTACGAAACTATAGCATACTATTTGAGTATTAATAATAGTAATAATTTAAACTATAAACCCATAAATTTTAAACTCTAATTTAATTGTATAATAGTTGGAGAAATGACACAAAACAGCGGTAAGTATTGATTAATAATAACATTTCATATATAACTCACTCTATCACTACTGACGCACTTTAATCAAACTTAAGTCACTCATAGTTTAGTGATTTAAGTTTGATTGATATAGTAATACATAAAGTCATATATATATGACTTTATATTATATCAAAGAGTTCGCATCAGTCATGCCATTGTTAGGTTCGCATGAGGTGTTCTTGAATTTTAGAAATCGTAAATTTAATATTTTTATATATAATTTATTTATTTATTTATAATTT
>JAQIYA010002339.1:0-10027 GCA_034699355.1 Microtritia minima
TTGGTTTTAAAGATTTTGTACATAAAACCCAAATGTACATAAAACCAAGTGTACATAAAACCCAATGTGGAGTGTATTATTATTATCAGAGAGAGTGCATAATTTGTACAAATGCTGCGAAATTTTTGCTGATTTATTTCGGCGGATAAAAATAGTTTTTTAAGTCGAAGTTTTATCGTTACAAATAACTAGTAATTTGTCTCTCAAGGAGAGGCACATATTATTCCATTATGATTATGATTTTATTGTTATGTTATAATTTATAAAAAGAGAACGGGAAAAAATTAAAACGCTTTAAGGATTATAATGGTTTCGTAAAAAGACAGCTAAAATGGATTGTATTAAAGAAAAATAAAGTTTTTTAAACAGCAATTTTTTTAATATTTTAAAATACAGTGAAAAAATATTTCGCTAAATAATTCGAGTCTGGTGTGAGCCAACTCGAAACAGCTCGAGGAAGTTCAGCGAGTAATTGATTAGCGAATACAATGCGCATTATTTAAGCAAAAAAAAAAATTTTCTCTCTCCAGCATATATAAAAATATTAATCAAACATATTTTTTTTTTAATTTTAAATATTTTTCGCTGGCCTGACATATCGGTATGCGTATCGGTAGGAGTGATTTTCTTGCCAAATCCAATAAATCAATTATGAACGCCTGGCATAAAAGGATAGCCTGTTTTGGTGTCTCCCCTATAGGTTTTTATTCCCATTTTAAATACCTCCGACTGAAATGACTCGCGATTGTCTTTAAAGGAGCGGTCAATAAAGAGCGCGCCATTCGTTTAAGCAAATTAAAAATTAAAAAATTAAAAAATTACGATTACAAGAATTTTTCAATTTAAAATCTCTAATCGAGAGACAAAGTGTTGGCCTTTGAATGTTTACCTCCACAGAACGAGTATTGTTAATCAACTGTATTGTTATCTGTATTGTGCTTCATCTGATTATTCAAACCTAATTATTTCAGCGCTCTATGAGAAGTGCTATTGTTTAACAGTGAGAAAAAAAATCTGTGTCATCCCTTCTACACATCCAAAGTAAAATCAAAATCATAATTTCAATCGAGCTTATCATTTAAGTTAACGTGTTTACCGTTTAAGATAAAAAACGCAAAAGAAAAAAATATATAATTGAGATAAAAAAATCAGAAGCAGAGAGTAATAAATTGTATTGTGGGAAACGAGTGGAGGAGAGAGAGTGAGTGAGAGAGAGAGAGAGAGAGAGAAAAAAATTAAATACAGTCTATTTGACCAAATAAAAAACGCACACAACACACACACACACACACACAGACAAACAGTTGGGCTCAACAAGAGCTCAATAAATTATGCAATAAATCTCAGGTATTGACGCCTATTTTTTTAAATTAAAAGCTACCAAACAGAAAAAAATAACGGCTCCCGCTGTGCCAATAATTTTCTGACATTTTTAATAACTTAATAAGAGGCCAAAAACGAAAGTTAATCGTGAATTTTTCTCTCTAATCGATCCGAAATAAAATTTAAAAAAATATTTATCTCGAAAAACTAATAGCAAATTTTCATCTCAATCAACTGAGCCAACACTTCCTCTTTTATCCCTATTCCCCTCCAAAATAAATGCCACTTTCGAGTAAACAGTTTTCGAAGTGAACCAATTTGAGTCGAACGGCAGAGCAGTTTAGGGCACGACAGAAAATCAAAATTAATAGACGCTTTGCGAGAGAGAGATAGAGATGAATAGATAGATAGGTAATGGATTGAAAAGAGAGGAAATCAGAAGTGGAGAGAGAGAGAGAGAGAGAGAGAGAGAGGGAGAGAGAAATATTAATATTTTGTTTGAGTAGCGATTTTTTTGTGTCGAACTGAAAATTTATAAATTTATTATCTGTAGGTACACATTAATAAATTCGTATAAATAATAATAATAATGGATATAAAAAAAACAAGAACGCTGGCCTACATTAGAGGAGAGGCGAGATTACGGCAATAAAAGTAACGAGCAATCAATTTAAGAGGTCATAACTGAGCGAGACAAGCGAATCGAGAGAGAAAAACAAAACCAAAAAATTTGTACTGCAATTACGAGCTCTGCTTATTATTATTGTTATTTTTTCTTTTTGCTGTTTAATTAACCATTAGGGCTATTAAGAAATATATTTATTTCTATTCGCGCGAGGAATGGATAGGGAAAGGAGAGGGAGAGAGAGAAGTGAATGAGAAAATGAGGAGAGAGAGAGAGAGAGAGAGAGAGAGAGAGAGAGAGGGAGTGGGAGAGAGAGAGAGAGAGAACAGGTAATACTAATCAGTAGGTATTTGCCAATATATTTGATTAGCATAATCGCAATTTGAAAAACTGAGTTTTTTCCTACAATGGCTAAAATGCCTATTAAACTGCTTTCCGGATCACACTTAATCAGTCAAGATTTCTTGCATTTGAATATTGTTTGCGTCCCCCTTTTTTTTGTTGATTGTTGTTTGAATTGGGAGGCATTGAAAGCGTAACTAAAAAACACTAATATGGTAATCAATAAGTAAAGAAAATGCTAAACAAAAACAAAAGAGATAATGAAAGAGAAACAAAAAACTATGCAACACATGAATATGCATATATAATAGATTAAGTAAAATAATGCCTATCACTAAATGAGAGAACAAGAGATAGTGATGTGGAGCGCGATTCGTTGCCATTTTAGAGTTAGCTTTTTAATTGATTAGCGAAAACTAATCCATTTCAAGGATTATTTTGCCCGCAAACCAATGTCACCGAAGAGAATATTGTCAACTATCAGGCCATTGTTCAATCAGGGAGACACGCAATTACGCAAAGCGTAACAATAATCCCAAATACATATATTTATGGGCTTCGGAAAACAAAAAACAGATTCATAAAAAGAAAACTTGTGAACAATTATTTTATTTAATGACAACATTCAGCTGCGAAAAAGAAATTATATATTTTTTTTGCATAACTTTATTTCTCTCTCACTCGATATACAAATTGCCCGAAACTAAACTAAAGAAAAAGTTTTGCGCAAAAGCGAAAATATAGATAACGGCGAAAATATTAAATTGAAATTTTATAAATATAATTTATATCGACATATCAAGCGTGAAATCAATCAAAGAAGGAGAATGAGAGAGAGGGGTCACTCAATCGTTGGCAAAAAAATTAGTGGAGGGGAGGTCTACATTTGACTGCCTATTTAGCCATTTATGGTCATATCGTACGCTTGCGAACAGTGAAACGAGAGAGAAAAAATAACATAATTATTATCGATTCGAGCAAAAATGAAAATATGATTAAGTTTTGGCAGCTCTCGTAAGCAATTAAAGTGAAAATATAAAATTTTTATACAGTTTAAACAGTTTTATCTGACAGTTATTCTCTTTTTTTTCTTTACTAAAAAAAGATAACTTTTCTCAACTCATTAAAAATTATAAATTAACGGCGAATAATCTCGACATTATTTATGCCGATATCGATCTCGAATTTATTTATTATTAACACAATTTGTTATTTTATTTTTACCTGACTCTGCTGTGTGTGTGTGTTTGTGCGTATGATTATTATTAATTAAATGAATGGTTAATAAAATGTAACCTCAAATCATAATTTATTCGCTCATAATATTTTCAAAACTAGCATTTTGTCGCCTCGATTATACAACTCAAACAGATCTAATGATTATTTTAACACAGATTTTTTAATAACATTCCGCATATAAGTATATATATCTGCATACGTTTGCGTTGCCGTTCCCGCAAATTAAAATTAAAACCATAAACAAAATAAATTTGTTATTCACTTCTGGGACCCTAATTAGCGCTAATAATTTGCAAACACAAACAAATAAACTAATAAATAATTTTTCAATGCTGGCATAATTTATAAACTCCTTCTTTTTTTATATAAGCGACACCAAAACTCGAAACGTGTTTTTAAATTGATATTAATTTTTGGCATTAATATCGTAAATATTACAAAAAATATTAAATTAAATATTGATTAGAAAAATGAAATGTGGAAAACAAACAAACCTGAGGTGTTTGGCAGCAGCAGAGATCGGGCGCGCGCCCGACCAATGGATAGAGTGGTGGTCGGATCGCGCTTCGGAGGCGCCGGCGGTGCTCGACCTCTGGACGCCGATCGCGAGCCGACGCCACCGCCAGCGCTCGACGAGTTCGGCGAATTGCGCGGCAAAGTGGAAAACTTTTGCATCACTTGCTGCTGAGCGGTGGCCGACGACGATGAGGCCGACGAACACGACGACGACATCGTTTGATGACCAGACGAGGGCAGCGACTGAGACAATAGTTGAGCGATTTCGGGATAGCCGTCGTCCGTCGCGCCCGCTTTGGCGCACTTCTCTCGGTTCGACTTTCGGTCGGCGGTGTCCTTCTTGAGTATGGACACGGGCTGCTTCTTCTGCTGCGGCAGCGGTGTGGCCACAGTCATCGTTACTTTGTCGCCGGACTGGCGGATGAGCTGCACCACACTCTCGTGCGACATCTGCCGCACGTCCGAGCCGTTCACCGCCAGCAGAAAGTCGCCGCGCTTCAGACCGGCCGCTTCGGCCACACCGGACGTCTCGATTTCGTCCAGATATTGCAGACCAATCGGTGAGATGCTCTGCGCGATCTTCAGCACCGGTGACGTGGCTTTCGCGCCGCGCAGCACAAAGCCGAAGCCCTTCGAGCCGCGATGCAGGGTTACGGTGCGCTCGTGGTATAGACCGAGATTGCCGGCAGACGATAGTGACTCCTGGAATCGAGTGAAGAGAGGTTTCGTGAGATAACAATAAGGAGAGTGTGTGCGCGTTTGAGTTTGTGTGCGGTTTTTGAAAAAAATTATGAATAATCGCTAACGGCTGGCGAGCGCTGAAGTGAGCGCTTGGTGTTCGGCCGAGCGCTTAGCGTTTTATTGAAAAATCATGTAAATCACTGAAGCACGATATATATAACGATATAAATAACAGCGCACACCAGTAAAGATCGGTGTGCGTATAATTTTTCAAAAAAAAGGCTATGATATGATATCTACTTTTTTATTTTTTATAAACAACAAAAAAATTGTTTTTCCCCACTTCTAACGCCAGGTAGCAATTATTTCTTTATGACCGTAAAAAACACAGCGTTTTCATATAAATTTATATAAACCATTAAAAAAAAATATAGCAGAAATAAATACTTTGGTTCTGCAAAATTTAAATGAAAACGATTACCGAGAATATAGCGAATAATAATAATAAACAGAGAGGGGGGTAAACATTTTGAATGCCCCTCTGATAAAGTACGATCCAATCTGCCAAAACTGGTAGCAATATTTATTACCCCAGTTTGAAATATGTAATTTAAAAACGTTCAAACAGAGACTTCTTCTTCAAAGGGCTATTCTCTTCAAATGAAATTAAGTTTTTTCGCCCTTCAATAAGGCCTCCGAAAGAGAGCGACTATTGGATGGCAAACAATAAGACTCTCTTTCTCTTTCTCTTTCTCTCTCTCTCTCTTTCTCGCACTCGCAATGAAAAACAAGAAAAGATAGTCAAACAAAACCCCCGAAGAACTACGAGCCTAAGAGAAAGGGTCTATGAATGTCTCGATAAACGAGTTGCAAACGATATCTGATTATAAAGCAGAGGCCAATTCATCTTCGGATGCGAATCAACAATAAAATATAAAATATATAAGTATTCCTCGATTTATAATTACGTTCTGACGTTTTTGAATGCCTAATACGTCTGTTTTGTAATTATATAATAAAATCAAATTAAAGAAGAAAATCTTTTTATTCTTTAAAGGCCGTACAATTTTTCTGATGGCGCGCACGCATCGCTCTAATGTTATTCGGGGGTAATTGAAAATTTACAATATATGGAGTCACACAAACAGATAAGTTAACGACTGACAGCGATCACGATATATTCCTATCCCTACGTGTATGTCTAAACTTCAAATGTATTCTTCACTCGTTTTCTTTTGCTGCAAAAAACATTATTCACATTCATATTCATATCAGTTGCCAAAACGACAGTCTTATATTCGCGTTTCGTCAGTCAACCCATGCTTTCGACGCGGTTTTGCGATTACTTCTTTTTTAAATTTTATTTTCGGCTTTTATTTATATTTTAAAAATTTATCTGAATTATCGTCAGAGATGTAAAAAATAGCGTAATAATATCTAATACGATGCTATCTTTGGGTTTATTTTTACTCTTTTTTTTTTACTGGTTTGGGGCGAAAAAATCAACGCATAGCTAATAGGATGGAAATTTTTCTATATATTTCGCTTAATATTCATATTTAATACATTCATGGAAGCGATAAAGAAGGTCAAGTTCTGGCGTTAAAGATAACGAGTCTCGCTCTCTCGCTCTCGCTCTGCCAAAGACAAGCCAAAAAGAAATGAGCCGTCATATGAATAAAATATGAGAAGACAGACACACACACACACACATTACAGACTTGTCATCTGTGGATGTCTTGACATTTTGCATGAGATGCGCGACACTGTTTATCATTTTTGTAGAGTTACACAGGTATTTATTTCGCGATACGAGCGAAAGAGTTGAAGAAAGAGTTGAGTTGAAGCGCATTCAAAAAAGAAAAAAATTCCAAATCCTTCGATTTGCGTTATATTTTATCGCAAAAAATGCTGTCTATTTTTTTCGAAGGCGTATAATTTTAATAGAAAATGCATGCACTTTAAAGCCCAAAAATGTATTCTTATTTTTTTTCCTTCTGCTTCGCAAACTAATACTTTTGAGGAGAGAGGGTAACAAAAACGAACAAAAATAAATGCTTGAACTTGAAGTTTGGTTTTTTGATCCGCAGGACAACCTTAAGACTCGGTTAATTTCATTAACTTTTATGCCCTCCTCTCTCTTCCCCCGTCAGTAAGAATACTCCCGAAGACATTTAAATAATACGATTAGCACTCAATAAACGAACAGTTTTTCTAATAAACCAATAACTGGGAGTTCATTCACCTCTCGTCTCTCTCTCTCTCTCTCTCTCTCGTCTCTCTCGTCTCTCTCTCGCCATAAGACGTTAGGACTAACGACGTGAGTACACGTTAAACTTGTTCTAAATTAGCATTCAGTCTAAATTAACAAATACTTTCACTGCTAAATTTAAATAAAGTTATTAAACCTGTTATTATAATGTAAAGAACACTTGGAATTCGCAGTATTTAAACATTCAACAGAGACGAGCGAAAAGAAAGAGGAAAAGAAAAAAATTTCGTATCTATGGCTGGAAAACCTGTCCAATAATGTTATCATAATCGGGTAAAATATTGCAAACGTTTATTAGAGCAGATGACTTTTAGCCGTACATAACATCTCCGAGTACAGCATATAAATACTTTTACACGCATAACATTACACGCAGTTTTCTTTTATTGCATATCTGGCTGGGAAAACAAGAATAAAGCTCTCTTCTCTCTCTCTCCCTATCTCTCGCTTTCGAGCCAAGTTCTTGAGACTATTAAAAATTCAAACCAGAAATTCAATGGCCAAACGAAAGTCTCGCTCTCAGCCAACACTTGATCCGACGAAACTAGTTTCTCTCTATCTCTCCATTCTTCAAGTTCTCGCAAATCCCCGCAACACGAACTCGCTTCGCGAGAGTGAAGCACATCTTTATTACACCACCACAGAGAGCCCTCAGAGCATCGCCAAAGCAAACCATTGAGCAGTAGCCGCGCAAATATGCGCATTCATTACCCCCAACCAACGCCGGGGCATCAGAAGCAGCAGCAAAAACCAAGTGCTCGGCAAACACAGGTAGAAATGAAATCCCTCTCTCCCATCACCTCATGCCTGCCTCTAACCCCCCACACATGCACGCGCATCAAAACCAAATCAATCAACAATAATACCTGGTTGTGGGCCTTCAGGAAGTTGCGCGCACTGCTGCGTCCGCGCGCCGGCAGAGTAGCGGCCGAATACTTCTGGTCGCGGCGGCCCTCGACCCGCAGTCTGACCTTCTCGACACAGCAGGTGGGAAAGAAGCCCTCCGTGCCGTCGACACAGCGCCGGCCCAGCAGTAGCCGCTGATTGGCGATTGTCGGCGGCGAGTGATTGTTCTGCAGCAGCAGAATCATGTCGTTTCGGCGGAGCGGGAGGTGAGTGGGGTCGCCAGAGTTGTAGTCGGAAACGGCCACCACAGTCATGCCTGGGAGGAGCTGAACGGGTTTGGCGCTCGGCTCGTCGTCCGACTCGTCCTCGTCGTCGATCTCGGCCTCCTCGTCGTCGTCGCCGCCGCCGCCCTCGTCCGACATACTGCCGTCCTCGCAGCAGACGCCCGACGAGGTGGTGGTGGTGGTCGATGTGGCGCACGAGCGCTGCGATAGTGACGGCGACGACGAGGGCTGCTGTTGGCGGGCGTCGATCTCGAACGAGACGCTACTCTGACCGCTGTCGTGCGCTTTGACCGAATCGCTGGGATAGTGATTGTGGTGGTGTTTGTGGCAGTTCTGCTCGTCGACGGCGTGGAGCGGCCGACGCGCTGAGTTGTATTTCGGTTTGTCGCGATAGGGGATCACCATTTCGGGCTTGTGGTTGGCGATCAGTTCGGCCAAACTCATGTTATTCGATATGACCGCCACCTGAAATCACGAGAACATTGATTTTTAACATCTTTTTTTTGTTGAAAAAAATGCAAATAACATCGATTAATAACAAATTCGAGTTTGAAATTTTTTTTGCTGCTTGTTTTTAAAATTAACTTCTCTTTTCCTTATATGTTATTTTTTTTCTCTTTGAAATTAACTTATTTAAACTTATTTTACAATTAAGTATTTTTTCTCCAGCAAAAAAAACCAATTTTCAAAACTCGATCAATTTTCGATACGAATCGCCAGAAGCCTCAATAAATAAATTAAATTGTTATGATACCAACAGCTTCACCTTTTTTTCGTGTCTGTGCGAGAGTGTGCGCGCGAAAACTAATTTGATGTTAAACTAAATCATACATTATTTCTCTATATCTGCCCAATTTTTTGTTTCGTTTGTAAATTGTTAATTAAAAATACTTTCGCACTAGAAATGCTTTTTCTCACTTTTAGTTATCCGAGTTAACACGATTTTATAGGTCAAATTAGGCTGGAAATAAAATACAACTGGCAAATGAATTTGCAAATGTTTCAAAATCAAAATAACTCGCTCACCCATTCTCTCGCTCAAACTCGAGTTCAATAATCAAAATAACTACGCTAACCATATATAGAGTTTTTGAAATTTTCCGTTCAATTATAACAAAAAATATATATATACTATGTGTTGATAATGAAAGAAATATAAGGCAGAAAAAAAGATAAGAGTTATTCGCCCCTATCGTAAAGAAATCATGAAAATTTTGTTACAGCACAGCATTACAACGCACTATTAGCGTCTAATTTGCCAGAAATCGTGAGCTTTAAATTAATACAGGAGTTAATAAAAAAATTTCGTTATGAAATTTTCATTCGCAAATCGCTCTCTCATTCATCCATCTCTCACTCTCCACCCCCTCTTCGCTGCTATTCGAAACAATTATAGCGCCAAACGCACGGATCGTTAGCGATATCGCGATTTCGATGCGCCGAAATCCGTCAGTCAGACAATGTGTGAAAAGTCTGCTTCATTACGATCGCTTTTCAGGTGTAAATTGTTGTTTCTTTCATTTCTCTCTCATTCTCTCGCTTTTATAAAAGTAAGATATCTCAACTCATCCATAGATACATACATACAGGTATAAATATATACCTGTGACCGTAAAATTTTTTTTCCTCATTCGCCGCGTATGAGTACGTATATAAAAAAAAGCGAAGATAAAATTTAGACAAGTTTGCGAATCTATAAAAATGCCTCTGACAGGAGAGGCTTAATCGAGAAGTTCCGGGATATATTGCCCGCATTTAATGATACACTGCCATCGCTTGGGAAGTCATTACACATTTATTGTTCTGTTATTTTAATACAACAGTACATATAAATCTTACACACTCTCTCTCTCTCTCTCTCTCTCTCTCTCTCTCTCTCTCTCTCTCTCCCCTTCATAA
>JAQIYA010002340.1:0-10026 GCA_034699355.1 Microtritia minima
CGTAATAGTGAACTTCTCAGTATTGTGAACGATTTTAAAATCCCCGATTGATCTGCTATAGTGCTTATTGTTCCTCGTTATAGTGAACTCTTCAGTATAGTGAACGAAATTTTTGGTCCCGAGAGAGTTCACTATATCGAAGTTTTACTGTATTAATAATCAATAAAAATAAATATTAAAGAGTTTTATTGAAAAACAGTCAAATATTATATTGGTTTTATATATTTGTTGATACATCTGTAAACAGTATAATTTTGAATTTACTATTTAATACAATTTATTACAATAGAAATTGTTTAAGATTTAATTAATAGATTAATAGATTTTTTATAATTTTTAATAATAATTTTTAAATTATGTTATCAATTATTTAACAAGTAATTATGATTCGGAAAATTTAACTTTAATTATGATTTTAGAAAAAGATTTCGATTATTTTTCAATTTGATTTCTATCTAAACTTTGAGAATAAAAATTATGTTATTTATAAAATCTATACATAAAATCTTATAGCTTTACATCACTTCTGACGGTTATAGCAATGATAACATTCTTTGATAAACCATATATATATATATATATATATATATCATTAATAGTGTATATTATGTCAATTATTTCATTGATCATCAAACATTTTTTGAGCATAATTTCGAAAAGACTTTCGTGTATATCTGTATTGAATGAATTGAATTGAAACGAATTTCATTATTAATTTTTCTGTCAATTCATCGAATTCGTCTCTTTCTGTGTCCAACTTTTTTTGTTCACCAAAAACTACTCTTTGAAACTGTTTCGAAACGCATTCAAACGCGAAGCAATCGCTTAGCGATACATATCTTAACAAATCTCCAAACAAGTCATCACCGAATCGATCGAAAGAATCGCGACTGTATTTTCTCGTTTCACTCATTTTTCTAAAAAAAATTATAATCATTATAATTATGATTCATATTATGTAAAATTTTAAATATTATCAAAAGAGACGCATTAAAATACCTTAAATTATATTCAAATAACAATATTATATTCGCCACTATTATAACACTTCTAATAACACAGAAATGGTGTCATTAAGACCTCAATTGAAATACAATAACTCGTATGCTATTAAATATGAATCATTATATAAATTGTATTGTAAGTCAATATTGTATTCGCCTTCTTATGACATAAAACTATAGGTTTAATAAGTCTGACTCAATTGACGATACAATTACTTTCATGCTATCAAATGTTATCATTATTTACAATAGATCTGCAAAAAAGACCATTAAGTATAAGATTGGAGTCAGACTCAATCATATACTCTGAAAAATTATAGACTCACGACTCGTCAGACTTTTATACTCAAAGTGTAAAATCTCATACTTTTGAATTATAAAATCTCAAACTCTTTAATAATTATAATTTTGAATAAATCCTTTAATTCTCACTTTTAAAGTATTTATTTTTAATAATATAGTTTTGAATTCAAATGATTGTGTAAAACTAATTTCTACTCACGAATTTTATACTCAAAGTCAAAACTTTTAGAATTATCCTTTGAGTTTTGAATTATAAAATTTGAACATTTTTAATAATTATAATTCTCGAAATTTCTCACTCATTTCAAGCAATTAGTAATAAAAAATTTGAATCTTGAGTTTTGAATTCAAATAAAATTGTGCGAAACTTATTCATCACATAAAACTTAATAATAAAAACGAAGATCCAATTAATTGGTGGAATTCATAACGATATGCTTATGTCTATTTAATAAAAATGTTATATAGTGTAAGAAATGAAATAAATTAATGGTCGACAATAATCAAGAATTTGTTAGTCTATTTTGAAATTTTTATAAAATACTTTATATTATAAAAATATAATTACTTAAATAATTAATGTATTTATATATTTATTTAAATTTGAATTATTAATTTTAATTAATTAAAGAGATTAAAATCAAATCAATTAGATTTAAAATTAATATTTAAATAGTTTAAATAATAGTTTTTATATTGTATAAATTATAGAGAATTTAAAATTTTTTTGGAGAATTAGAATTTATAAATATATTCTAAATTATATTTAAAATATATTTTTATTATAAATTTTTACATTGATTTTAGATGATATTTCGGTAATTCTAATATATTTCTTTTTAAAGATTGATTTATATTATGTTTTAATGAATATCTGAAATTTAATAATTAATAATATAAATTTTAAGTGTTTTAATGTAATAAAAGCAAAATATTATATTGTATTTTATTAATTTATTTATATACAGTATAATTTTGAATTGAATTTTATATTTAATACAATATTATTAAGATTTTATTAATAGATTTTTATCACTTTTAATACTAATTTCAAAAAATGCTATCAATTAATCCAACATGTAATTAGGATTCGGAAAATTTAACTTTAAATTATGATTTTAGAAAAAGATTTTGATATGATTTCTATCTAAACTTTGAGAATAAAAATTATGTAATGTATAAAATCTATACATAAAATAAATATACATAAAATTTTATCTCTTTGCATCACTTCTAACGGCTATACCAATGTTAACATTCTTTGATAAACCACTGATTATGTCTTTCATCTCTTTATCGCTAACAGATTCGTTGCCATTAATAACATTCACTCGCAGGCAATAAATAGATTTGAGAGATAGTTTGGCATTAGATATAAACGTATCGATCGTTTCTCTACTAATACTCTTAACGCTATGAAAATCTATTTTACGAATACTCTGACAATTGTTTATGCAGTTTCGTAACTCAGTGTCGGTAATGCTTACAATCGTTACTTTCACTTTAATATAATATAAATCATTAAGCAAAGCCAAACAATCCAGTAATTCCTCGTTAACGCCTTCATAACACTCCAATTGAAAGCATTGCAATTTCGGGTAATGTATGTGAATGTTAGTCAAGTCTGGTCTGTAAATCATGGAAAGATTCAATGACTTCAAATTAGGACAACAGCTGAGATAATAAACTTTAAAACAAATGTGTTTGTCTAACGGTCTCACAGTTAATCGTCGCAGAGACTCAAATCGATAACCAAAGGTATGAAAAATATAGGAATCACAGGTGAGATAAAGTTCGCGCAAGTTTTGAAAATTGTTAGCAATTAAATCAGATGAGGGATCGATATTGGGATAAACATACAAATTATGACACTCGAAATTCATTACTTCTAAATCTTGAAATCGAAACAATTGAGAGAACATTAAGTCGAGAGCAATCCTAATATAAGAACCATTAAAAAATCCTTTCAATATAATAGTCTCCACTCTTTTGGAGTAATTGTCAGCGAATGACTTAAAATCTGTTGTCTCATTAAAATTAGCGGTGATTTTCTTGAGTTTCGGCAAAACGAGTTCTCTCTCTTCGGTTTCAAAAATCAAATAATTTAATTGATTTATTTCGCATTCAATCAAATTCGGCGTTAATCTAAACAGTGTTTGTATCGACTCTTTATTGCCATAATTATGATTAAATTTAATACTTCTCAAACTGTGACCAAATTTCTCGCCAAATAATCGCGAATTTTGAGGTGAAATACGAATAAAAGAATAAATCAAATTAATAGACGTGAGTTGAGAGCAATTTTCACGTATTATATCTATTATACGATCATCGATATCATAACATTTACCAATAATTAACTCATTAATGAATAAACATTTTTTAAGCGCAGACTTGAATGCGGTTTCGTTTATCACATTCAATGTAAACGATCTATTTTTTGGCAAATGTAGGATAACTTTAGCTCCAGAACTGATATCGATTTTACAAATGTTTAACTCTTTCTGTGCGCCAAACACTGATCTCTTAAACAATTTCGAAACGCACTCAAACGCGAAGCAATCACTTAGCGATACATGTCTTAACAAATCTCCACACAAGTCATCACCAAATCTGTCAAATGAGTCGCGGCTTTGTTCATGTTTTTCTTTCGATTTTTCTAAAAAATAATTCTTTATCAATATTTAACTAAATTTTAAACCTTAAAATTTCATAAATGATTGTATATATAAAATAAGTACAATCAAACTTTTAAAGTGCGTTAATCAAAATATTGCCAATATATTAACGCTTAGTGTAAACTCATTAATTTTTTTGACATAATAAATAAGTATACTTACGATCATAGCATTCAATCCTTAGGTCAGAGTCTTCATTATTTCCTAATTAAAAAAAGTTCATGTATTACAACAAAATATTTAACAATTAAAATACTCATACCATCAATAGTTATAGCATTATCGCTAACAATGTTGTCGTTAACGACATCACAGGCATTGTTAACCGATAGAGAGTTAAGAAGTGAAGAGAGGGGACAGTCTTTCAAGTGATGGTAGAACTCAAGCAAATGCTGATAATTATCGTACATCACAGACACCATTGACTCGCATCGAAGACAACACCACTTGTAGGACATGTTCGAGACTAACGCGTGAGTCGAGTGAGGCGTGACATCGATGTGATCGCACTCACGACCGATCACACCGTTCCTCAACAGAGACCACATTTCGCGCATCCGTTTCACCACTTCTTTGGTCACAACACATGTTTGTTCGCACGTCTGTTCGTCCATCTCTACCAGAGTTGCGGTGATATCTGTGCGACAGATCGCACACATCGACGGTTGAGGTGTAGTCATGTGTTTCGGCCATCGCTGTGAGCACTTCTCTGTCGACTGTTGTGCGCACTCTTTAGCGTTGATTTCGGCTTCGAATTTCGTAATTTCGGTGTCACTCATTATTTCGAACTGAAATAATATAATTATCAATATTTAATAAAATGTAAAACATTAATATAACTATTTATTCAAATTATACCAATTAATAATTAATGAAAAACAAAATTGTATTTCTTTTCGAGACAAAAACAGTATTAGAGAAATGAGCACTGAATTGTGAACTGCAGTATAAGTGATACGTTTGCCTCAAATAAATGCGTTGTAATGTAGTTATGAGTTAATAATTAATAATACCTTATTTAGTGTAATAATTAGCATTTTAGCCTAATATTTCTTAACAAATTAAAAATATATGATCACACGTTCAATTCAATTAATATTAAATACTGCGCTCATAACTATTAGTTATTTAGTTTAACTTAACATATTTTGTCTATAAATTGTGGTAACATTATTGTGGCCGACTTTCATTCTCTCTCTTGTCTGGAGTTAACACACAGACAGACAGAGAGTCAGACATCGCAAAAGCTTAATTGCTTTTGATAAACAAAATCAGCTAAAGTTTGTAAAAAATTATAAACAAATCAAACGCAACACTAGAGACCTCTACTTGTAGTCCATTACGACAGACACGTGACTTTGTTTGTATGCAATCATTTTGTATGCAATACTTCTTCCATTTTGTTGAATACAAGTATTTTTTCTTTTTGGTTATAATTATTTAAAAGCATTGAAGACATTGATTACAAGGTATTGAATGCTTCGATTCTGAATATTATGTTTACATTAAAGTTTAATAAAAATATTTATTTTAATAGAAATAATGGCCGAAACGCGTGAATACATTCGCGACTCATTCTCACGATTTGGCGATGACTTGTGTGGAGATTTGTTAAGACATGTATCGCTAAGCGATTGCTTCGCGTTTGAGTGCGTTTCGAAAGGGTTTAAGCGATCGGTATTTAACGCACAGAAAAAATTGGACACAAACGGAGACGATTTCAATAATTTGAAGCGTATATTAAAAACCAAATTGATTGCTGTAATCGGCGAAACAAATATTGCATTCAATAAAGGAATTAACGAAACAGTATTAAAGCGTGTCATTAAGAAATGTTCGCTCATTAATGACATCAGTATTAGTGATGATTTCGGCAGTTATGACCGAATTATTAAAATATTACACGAGAATTGCTCTCAACTCACGTCTATTGCATTAAACCATGGTTTTAATAGTATTTCTGGATATAGTTGTCGATTATTTGGCGAGAAATTTGGTCACAGTTTGAGAAGTATTTCATTCAAAATTTTCTATTTTGATATAAAAATAGAGATAATTCAAACGCTGTTGAGATTCACACCGAATTTGGTTGAATGCGAGACAAATTATTTGAATGCTTTGATATTCAAAACTGGCGAAAGCGAACCCGTTTTGCCTAAATTGAAGAAAATCACAGCAAAGTTTTATGAAGAAAGCGATTTCCAGTCATTCGCTGACATTTACAGCGATAGAGTGGAGACTATTATATTCACTTATGATTATGAATATATAGATAATAACACTTTTGACGTAATGTTCGAACAGTAGTCTCGCTTTCAAAGTCTAGAAGTTCTGCACATAATGTCAATGGAATATGATATAAGCAATTATACGGGGAATGGACTCGAATTAATAGCGAAGAATTGCCAACAATTGCGTGAACTTTATCTCGAATGCAATTCAACCATATTTGACCGCAATAGACATCAATTTGTATCTCTAAAACGGCTAACATTGCGCTGCTTTTTAACTTTTTGTGACGACAGTGATGTCGTTAACGTATATCATCTCAGATGTTGTCCTAATTTGACGTCATTAAGGATAAAGTCGTACTACAATATTTCTGTTTCAGACGACTCGAGCTCGGTCTCCATCTCGGGTTCGGATTCTGATTCTGATTCTGATTCGAATTCTGATTCTCATTCCTGCGGACATCTTATTAGTGAACATTTCACAGACATTCACCTCTATTTACCGCGATTGCAATGCATTGTATTGGATATTCGCGAAGGAGTGGACGAGGATTTACTCAATTCTTTGGCTTTGCTTCAAGAATTAACTTATATTAAAATTGACGTTAAGACTGCTCACGTGACTTATAATAAGTTAAGATATTTTCTAAACCATTCTCAAAGTGTTCGCAAAATCCACTTCAATGGTGAATGTTTTGAATGGTGATGAATGTGTTGGCAATAAAGAAATACTTTGAACAAACAATATTTTTAAAACTACTTCGAAATCTAAAATTTGTCAAATACTTTCGTTAGTTTTATTTTCATTATCATTAGTTTCCTCTTAATATGTTTAAATAAAATTTTAAATGTCAAAATTTTATCTATCAATACTTTAATATCGCTGACAAATTGAAAATAATTTATGATTCACTTATATCAACATTTAGATCACAAGAGTTTTTTCCATTTCAAACAAATTTTTCATACATGTAGTTAAATAATTACTGTTAATTATAATTTATTGTAATTTGGAATTATTGTAATTGTAATTTTTTCATTTGTTTTTAATAAAATCTAAGCCAACACTAGAGATCACTACTTGTTCTGCATTATTACTACACGTGAGTGTTGTTTACCAAATATGTCAACATTTTTAACATTATTTGCCATTTGTTTAACTTTTATATCAAACTTCCATTATTATTATTATTAGCAATTTTTATTATAACAAAATTTCTGATGATTGTTGTCACCACTCTTGAGGTGTACTTAACAGACACAGACACGCGTTTGTAGTGATTAATTGATCGATCGGTTTATCATTACTTCGATCACGCCATGAATTCAAATAAGCGCTCGACTCAGAGAAAAATAAGGAGCAAATCATGTCTGCGTTTCGGACATCACTCGACCGACGATTGTCACACAAATGAAGAGCAAATTGAGGGCGAAATTAATGGTGACATTGAGTATGAATTTGATTTGCTTATGGATAACAACGAAATCACTGAAATTGTTTTGAGCGCCAAACGAGAGACGAGTGGAGAGCATGACAGTCAACACTACGACGAAGAGTATGACGAAGAATGTGACGAAGAGGACCACAACGACAACAGCGAACACAACAGCGACGACAACAGCGAAAACGACAAGCAAACCAAACACTTAAAGTGCAAATACAAAGACTGCTCGTTTCGGACGAAATACAAAAATTCGCTTAAACGTCACCATTGGTTTCACACCAAAGACAAGTCGAAGATCTGCTTTTGGCCGGACTGTGGGCTCCGCTTCTCTGCGGCCGATCTGGCCGTTCATCAGTTATCGCACGCTTATGTCTGCGAACACAATAACTGTCACTATAAGACACGAAACAAGTACTACTTTCAGACTCACCAAACTATTGTGCACTCGTCTGAGAGACTCTTCGCCTGCGATTGGTCTAAATGTGGCAAACAATTCAAGTTCGGTCATCAGCTGAAGCGCCATAAGTCGATCCACTCGGGACTCAAGCCATTCAAGTACGACGCCGACGGCTGCGGACAGAGCTTCTCGAGTGGCAGCACTCTGTCTCACCACAAGTCGGTTCACGCCGTGAAACGGTTCGCATGCGATCAGTGCCACAAGAAGTTTGCGCGCAAAACATACCTCATTGATCACAAGAAACGCCATTTCGGGTATAAAGAGTTTAAGTGCGAGTATCGCGGCTGTAATAAGTGTTTCATCAATAAACAGGAGCTGAAACTACACACGCGTCACATTCACACCAAAGATAAGCGCTATGAATGCGATTTCGATGAGTGCGGAAAAATGTTTGTGAGAGGCTGTGACTTAAAGCGACACAAAAAGATTCATTATAGGAAGAAATGAATGAGTTTGGTTTTATTAGCAATTTTATTATAAAACATTACGAAGTTTTAAATGTATCGATTTTTAAATTGTTTTAAACTTTATTAAAAATAGTTAATAACTTTTTCGGATTTTTCTGAATGTTATTATAAGATATTAGATATTTTCAGCTATTTTTGATTCAAAACAATGATCACAACACGAGAACACATACTAAAAACATAAATATCTAGAAATTTATTTGAATATTGGTTTACTATATATTTACGATTTGAAATAAATGTTTGTCACAACTTTATCAATAAATATATTGGCGGACATAAGTTTGCATATATTTAAAGCCACGTCTCTCTCCTCTATTGAGCCAAATCTTGTCACACCAAACATCGATTTAAACACTTTAATTTAACCCTAATTGTCTCACATCGTCGTAATAATTATAAGTGTCGTACAGACACGAGTCCGAGTGAATGTGAATGTGATGCAAACCAATATCGGTTAACTTAACCATCATTTGATTGCTATCAGAGTCGTTAAACATTAACACATTTCTGCAGTGAATGTTTCCGTGAGTGACGTGATTGCGGTGAAGATAGTGAAGCGCTATTTTTAAAAAGTCTATTTATAAGTATTTTTAAATCTCTGTAAATCATAATAATTGCAGCTAATTGTTTGCACCAAAGTTTAGCCGCGCTTTCGTCAACTGTTCGGTGTTTAATGAGGTATTCGTGAAGACATCCAATCTCTGAGTGATTTATAATCACATATAGTCTCTGAAATGTGGGCCGCGTTTCACGAGTAGATGATTGATAAACATGTAGTTGTGATGAGCCACGAGTTTCCAATTTGGGAATTGTTTGTAACAGACCTTCACATAAGCTCAGACACATCTTCACGTCGACTATGTTTTGGTGCTATACTCGAGTCATAATCAATTTATATCTCTCAACATTCTGTAATACCGACACTAAATTTTCGAATTTCGAAATTTTCAAAATTGATCGCCAGTTTAGCGATGTTCACGAATTTGAGAAACAATTTCTGCTTTGATTCACCTGTTTTCGAGTTCGACTCTCTCAGTGACGGTTGACTTTCGGCGATATAAGAACTGTTAAATGTATTTTTGCCAATCTTTCTCAGTATAACTAAATCTAAACTTTTCAAAAGAGCCAAATCTTTATTTATTCCCATTTTGAATATCAATTTGCATGTAATATTAAAAACTGTCAACTTTTGAAGTCGTTATTTCACATCGAATTATAAATGATCTCAATTTTATAGGCAATAATAATACATTTGAATAGCTTTCGATATTTGAATAATTGATAGTTTGCACGTTTACTAATAATAAGAATTTTTAATTGTTTTATAAATTTTATAATTCTCTGGTAAATTAAACTTTGATGCCCTTAAGAATTTAAACATATGAACGGCTGATAAGTTTGCATAAAATAAAGTAATTTATTATAAAATTCTCATTTT
>JAQIYA010002341.1:0-10023 GCA_034699355.1 Microtritia minima
GGCGTTATTAAACATTTTATTTGTTAGATTGTGTAATGATTTTTCGGTTAAGCATAACGATAGCGATATTAGAAAGAGTGAGATTACAATCAATAGCCAAACGTAGATATCAAACGCTCGTAAGTAAGAAAATGCTGACCAATTTTGCGAGGCGTACACACCGAGAATGTGGTCCTCCGAGAACTGACCCATAGTTTGAATTTGTTTGTCATACTCTCTGACATCGGGCACGAACGACAGCATCTCATCGAAGATCGATTGTGTCACCGGATGTAACAGTATGTCGATTTGGTTTTCGAGATAAAGCTCTATCGTTTCGACATGACTTGTTGGCTGATGTCTCGCTAAACTAATATTACACTCAATAGATTTAAATGCATTATTATTTTCTATATAAAATTTTTACCTATAATTATAATGAATAGAAAATTCTCGAATAAATTTCGCGAACACTCCGCACACATAAGGATTTTCAATTGATATTAAAAATGGTGACCATCCTATGAATAACAATAGCTTTCTCTCTGTTAGTGATGTATAATTATGTGTTTGAGGAGACGTGGCGTGGATTGGAATATATTCGCATAAATTCCAATAAGTATTCATTATTTTTAAAGAAATATATATTATTCTCAATTATAATTGCATTATTTTAACTTTTAAAGTATTTTTAAGTATTGTGGTATTTCTTATTTATATTATGAAACTTCACTTTTACTTAAATAAAACTCAAAATTTTGTCTGTCTTTTTAACGCATTGTTTTATTTTATACAGTTTTATTGTCAATTGTCTGTTAATTATGTTTCAAACATATTATAAATAATTTAAAATAAACTAAAATAATAATCGATGGAATATTGACGATAAAAAGTCTGTTTAAAACATGTGCTGAATATTGACTTTTCATTTTTTGAATAATTTAATAGAAATATATTTCGAATTTAATATTAAATAAAATTTTATTTATGCATATAATTAAGGAAAATTTTGCCTATACTTGACAACTCATATCTATGTTATTATTTGAAGCATAAATCTCTTTTAAATGTCTTTTAAACCAAAACAAGACTGAATTATTATTTTATTTGTCTTTTTTATAATAATTTATAATACAAAAATTAATTTAAAAAGTTTAAATTATTTTATTTATTTAAGTTTAAAAGCACCATAAAAGTTAGCCCACAGTATATTCAAGAACAAAAAATTCTATTATCATGTTTTGCCGCAAAAATCAAATAACTTTTAATTTAAATGCAGCGGTAATAGGATTGCAAAATGGATAGCTCTTAAAATAAAATATACTGCAAAGCGAATGATTTGCTTATATTTAAGACCAATTAATTTCAGATTGCATTTTGTGGTTAATTCTATTGAAACGAATACAATCGAAATAATTACTCCAATAATCCAAAACAGATACACTCCTTGCAAACGCATAAGTGATAGATCAATAAATCTCTGTTCGTCGACGCTATTAATTATTTGTAATTTAATTTCCGATTTATATAAAGCATATTTTTCTCGTTCGTGGAGTAAAAACATTATAATCAATGAAAACAAAAAAAAATTATTGAGCTATAAATAAAATTAAATGAAAGCAAAAGAATTATTTTATACAATTATTAGTCTTCAATTACGGTCTGAATAGTGTTGACAATCCAGTCCACATAATGAGCCACTCGTACAAACTGGTAAACAATTCCCGAACAGTTTCTCAGTCTCCGATCCCGTATATAACGTCCCGACACAACACCGATGAGCACAGCCCGGCCCTCGTCGTCGTACTGGAACAGCGGTCCGCCGGAGTCGCCCTTAAATATCTCGGCGTATCGCTCGGAAATGCACGACTGTATGAGAGTGTCGTCCGCGGGAATGTGCGGCCAGCGTTTCGGGTACATCTCGAACACGCCCGCCCTCAGCACGTCAGTCGGCTTTTCATGTTCGCTAACAAAGCCCCACGAGGTCGCGATGGCCAGCTCTACGCCCCGATTGTCGGCCCACCTTTCCGGCAGACAAATACTGTTGATTCGATAGTCGCGATCGTCTCCCGACGCGAGCGCAACGTCTTTGAAGAGATGCAGAAGTGCGATGTCGTTGGCCAGCGTTCGGTTGTCGTACATCGGGTGCGGTACACCGACGTGCACGTAGTATTCGCCGCGCTCTTTGATCGATCCAAACGTGGCCTTATATTTGTTTAGTCTTTGTGTAAGAAATAAATGCCAAACATTAATTAATAAGTTAAGACATAAGCGAGTTGTGTCAACTCATTTAAACAGTGGGCCGCTGTCAGCATCCATCGGGCATTGAGTAGGACTGCGGTGCAAATTATGTCAACCGTATCGATGATTATGAAAGTTGATTGTCTGAACATTTGTTAAAAACGGTTAAATTTATTAATTTATATTTTTGTTGTTGAATTTTGTTTTGATGAACACTTCATAATATCCATACCCCACTAACTGTGCGGTCCACGGAAATTCGTCGACCATCGCCGCGCGTCCGTTGCGTCCAATGGCGTTGATTCGCTGCTGAGCGCCGAAATCGCGCCGCCATTTGAAACAGTGATCACTTCGCTGTGTTACCCCTTTTCTCAGACCGCACTCCACGGAAATGATTTTACCGTCAGATTTTTTACGCTTGATTTGAGATGAAATATTTATAACTAAATGCGTGAACAATAAAAATTATACTGTAATTTATTTATGATAATTAATTAATTTTTGATGTGGAAATAATGCTTACAAATTATAATTATTAAAATCTTCGGCAAAATCATCGCTACATTTGGCAACAATAATCAACGATATAATTAAACACACTATAAATTATTTTTTTATATTAAACCAAAACTCTTACTATTGTAAATCAAACTGTAATAAAAATATTTGTTATAACATATTATAATAGATCATATTATACACGAAATAAAAGTTTAATAAAATTTTACAAATTCAATATCAAATTGAATTTACATTTTATATCTAATTACAACTTTATTGTAATCCCTATCCCTCTTCTCTCATGCCATAAGTCTTGCAATCGTTACATGAAATTTTTAGCTGCTAACGATATGTTCGCTAATTAGCTCTGATATGAGTTATAAAAAAAGGAGATATACTCAGTGTCCGGCCGTTCAGAGCGGCGAGCCGTCGGTCGGCGCCCAGCGGTTCCACACGCAAGACGTGGGCGACACGCGATTCGTGATTCTCGAGCGTTACCAGAATCTGAAGCCGATCGGTTCGGGCGCGCAGGGAGTGGTGTGCGCCGCGTACGACACGGTCAGCGGCCAGAACGTGGCCATCAAGAAGCTGTCGCGACCGTTTCAGAGCGCGACGCACGCGAAGCGCGCGTACCGCGAGCTCAAACTGATGCAACTCACGCGCCACAAGAACATCATCGCTCTGCTGAACGCGTTCACTCCGCAGCAGTTGTTGGCCGACTTCGAGGACGTGTACCTCGTGATGGAGCTGATGGACGAGAACCTGTGTCGAGTGATCGAGATGGACATCGACCACGAGCGCACGTCGTTCCTGCTCTACCAGACGCTGTGTGGCCTCCGCCACCTGCACGCCGCCGGCATCGTCCACCGCGACCTCAAGCCCTCCAACATCGTCGTCCGCTCGAACTGCACCCTCAAGATTCTCGACTTCGGACTCGCGCGTAGCACTGCGTCCATGATGACGCCGTACGTGGTCACGCGCTACTATCGGGCGCCGGAAGTGATTCTCGACATGGGTTACCGCGAGAACGTGGACATCTGGTCGGTGGGCTGCATCTTCGGCGAGATGATCAGAGGGGAGGTGCTGTTCGCGGGCACGTGACATATCGACCAGTGGAACAAGATTGTCGAGAAGTTGGGCACTCCGGCCGAACACTTCATGCGTCGCCTGCGGCCGACGGTCAGGAGCTACGTGGAGAACAGGCCGCGTCACACCGGCCAAGCGTTCGACATGCTCTTTCCCGACCGGCTCTTTCCGGCCGACTCGAGCGCGCACTCCATGCTGAACGCGTCGCAGGCGCGAGACCTGCTGTCCCGCATGCTGGTCGTCGACCCCGAGCGACGCATTTCGGTGGACGAGGCGCTCGCGCACCCATACATAAGCGTCTGGTACGACGAGGCGGATGTGAAGGCGCCCGCGTCCGAGCCGTATAACCACTCGCTCGACGAGCGCGAGCTGACGGTCAAGCAGTGGAAGGAACTCGTATTCAATGAGATCATGCAATACGAGAGGAGTGCGCGCGCAGAACAGCACAGCAATAGCGCCGGCAATCAATAATAATAATGATTTTATATATTATTATTACTAAGAAATAGATTAGAAATGAAAAAACTGACTTAATTTAAAACTTTTATTGTTTGCGTTAAAATGTTTTGATGATGAGAACAATATAGAAATAAAATAAATTGCTTAACTGTTATAACGCGAACTAATTTTATCTTAAAATAAAAGTTTATAAAACTGTAAACTTAATGTTTTAAACACTTCTGGAATTTATGAGTAAAAACTTTTGAGCGGCAGAACTAAGGCGGTGGTGACTGATCTCGTATCGAACGAGTGAAGGCGAAGAATTATTTATACGAGTACCGGTTAATAGTTGATCGCTATTGCGGTCAATTATCTAACAATACCAGTGAATAATGTCTAACCCGAGTGAGCCAGAAATGGCACATTTGTCGCCGCCGTTTGTTTTTTATATTTTCAACTAGTTATTTGCAGAAATAATAATTGCTAAATATATGTGCAGTTTTAAAGAAGTATATTTTGAAAAATATAGCTGTTTTAAATGATAAACTCTGCTCGTTTAATCAAATTCCTGAAAATATGTTGTTATAAGCATTAAAGATCGGAAAAAGATCGAAATTTAAATCTCTTTTGAAAAAAATTCTATTACCAATGTTTTTCCGCAAAAATTAAAGTAACTTTTAATTTAAATGCAGCGGTAATAGGATTGACAAATGGAGAGCTCTTAAAATAAAATATACTGCAAAGCGAATGATTTGCGTATATTTAAGACAAATTAATTTCAGATTGCATTTTGTGGTTAATTCTATTATAAAGAATACAATCGAAACAATTACACCAATAATCCAAAACATGTAAACTCCTTGCAAACGCATAAGTGATAGATCAATAAATCTCGTTTCGTCGACGCTATTAATTATTTGTAATTTAATTTCCGATTTATATAAAGCAATAGATAGCCATTGGCTATAAATACCGCTTTCGAATAAATATGTATATCTATAGAGAAGAAAAAAGAAAAGAAATCAATATTTAAATTGAATTTTGTATTTTTCATTTTTTAATATTAATTTCAAATCACTGTGACTTACATGGAATTCATTTCCAAAACCATATTATAATTTGTTTTATTAAAGACAAACAGAAAATATGGCGAAATAACGCCTCCGTCTTTGGATATATGCAAAACTTCTTGATTATATATTTTTCTCTCTAACACACACTCGTCATCGCAAAAGCTTGCCATCACATCAATGAGCATGAATTTGGTTGAAACCAATACACTACCACCAGATCTAACTTTATTAAAAACGTCTACCATTTGTCTATTATATTCATCTTCGCTCACAAGACGGCGTCTTTTTATTCTGTGAAATCTTTTACTAAAATCCAATGCAATCCTATCTATGGATTTATTTTCGTCAATAAATTTAGCCATGAATGAGATGTCCAACGCGTATATTTCAAATTCTTTCTGTCGGTAAAGATCTTCCCACGAATCTATAACATCGTAATGTAATTTTTGAATGAAAAACTCACGCAAAACACCGGAAAACGCCGCCAATAATAGAGTGCAGCTGAACAGCCATATCGCGAATATAATTCGTTGCTTTAAAAATTTGGTGCATCTTTGAAAAGCAATGTTCGGATATGTCTCTGAGAGTAAAAGAGCGGAATTATTAAATATTTGAATGAAAAAACTATTGAATGAATTTTCAGTCAAACAAATGGATAGCGAAATAAGAATAAGTGAGAATAAAATCGAGAGCCAAACGTAGACATCGAACGACAGAAAAAACGAAAACACAGACCAATTGTCGGGTCTGTATATGCCTAATATCTGTCCATCGGGTAAAACAATATGAGATTTACTCATGTGATACTCTAAATCCGGGAAGTAATCACTAAATTGTTCAATAGTTGACTTCGAAGTCGGCGATAAAAACAAGTCGAGCTTATTTTGTCGATACAACTCTATAACATCATAATAAGTTTCGTACGTATGTCTCACTAGACTAGAATTAAATTAAATTAATTGAGAAAAAATAAACATATTTTGAAACAATATTTACTTATAATTATAAAGTGTAGAAAATTCTCGAATAAATTTAGCGTACAGTCCGCACACGTAATTATTATCGCTTGTTATAGCATAATGTATGTCACCCACAATAAATTGCAGTTTACGTTCGGTCAGTGATGTTTGATTTTGATTTATATTAAATAATGTGTTCACTGGAATAAACTCACATAAATTCCAATAATTATTCATAATTGTTGAACTAATTATTAATTATACATTAATTATTCAATGTATAAATTAAAAACAAAAAGTAAGAAAATGTAACTTTATTTCAATAATTAGCATTTATTAAATTATTAAATATATAAATTGCTTTTATTTTATTTAAATATATAATTTTTTATCCTAAGCCTAAATTAAATATAGTATGCAATATTAAGCGGATATATTTTATAACTTACATTATGTTAACATATTAATGAATTGTAACGAATGTCTTGTTATTGTTATAATAAGAGCCGATCGATTACGGTCAGCAAAAATATATAAAAACGGATTTCAAATTCGGTTAATTGAAAAATATTTTTTGATAATGCATTCTATTTTTACGAATAATCTGCTATTTAAAAACAAAAATTTATTATAAATATTAAATAAATAGTTTAATTCATTTTTTTGCTAATATTAAAATTCCTATAGATATTAAATTTGCGGTCAAATTCCGGACCTGCTGTTACGCTTAACCGGAAAGCAATTTCACAAAACGGCGGTCCTATTTGGGTGATATTCGTTCACAGACCGTAAACGATCGGCACTACTCGTACGTAACGTACCATACGCTGTAGTCTTATTAGTCTGTTGTCTTTATTTTGCTGTACCATATCGTTCTCGTCTTCACTGATTATAAATAGGGATAAATTGCAATAGCAATCAATTTTAAAATTACAAATTTGTTTTTTTTATTACTGACAGATGACATATAATTTTATTATATTTTTTTGAAATCGTATTTTCAATTTTAAATATGAAATGAATAGCAAATCTATTACTTTATCCCAAATTATTAAGCAATTTATTAATTCTATGAATTATAAGTTTCATTACTTGAAAATTATTTAATAATAAATATTTAATATAAGTCTTATTTAATACTATTAAAAAATCAATAGCATAGCAATGATTAAAACTCTGCTAATTATGTTTCTAACATGATATAAATAATTTAAAATAAACTAAAATTATAATCTATAATATATTGACGACAAAAGGTCTGTAGAAAACATCTGCTGAAAAGTGAATTTTCATTTTGTGAATATATTTCAATATATTCAATATATTTCTAATTTAATATTAAACGAAATTTTATTTTGCATATACTTAAGGAAAAAATTTCAATATATGGAAAAAGTCTCTTAAACCAAACAATATTGAATTATTAATTTTTTATGTCTATTTATACAAATAATAATTTATAATTTAATCAAATAACTTATAAAGTTTAATATTTAAAAGCACCCTAAAAGGTAGCCTATTCTAGAAAAAAAATTTGATTAATGCATGTTTTTCTGCAAAACAAATCACTTTTAATTAAAATTCAGAGGAATTAGTGTTACAAAATGACAGCTTTTCAAATAAAATATGTTACAAAGTGAATGTTTTGCTTATATTTAAGATAATCTTGTTGTTAAGAATGTTAAAGCAACTAATGGTCAAAAGTCACGTGAATTATACTTTCACAAGCATTTCTAAGAACAACACATGTTTACCTGTTTGTTATTACTAAGAAATAGATTAGAAATGAAAAAACTGACTTAGTTTTAAAATTTTATTAAATTTTATTGTTTGCGTTAAAATGTTTTGATGATGAGAACAATATAAAAATAAAATAAACTGCTTAACTGTTATAACGCGAACTAAATTTATGTAAAAAAAGTTTATAAAACTGTATACTTAAAGTTTTAAACACTTCTGGAATTTATGAGTAAAAACTTTTCAGCGGCATAACTAAGGCGGTGGTGAAGGATCTCGTATCGAACGAGTGAAGGCGAAGAATTATTTATATGAGTATTCAATACCAGTGAATAATGTCTAACCCGAGTGAGTGCCAGAAATGGCGCATTTGTCGCCGACGTTTGTTTTTTTACATTTTTAAAAATTATTGCAGAAATAAAAATTGTAAATATTTGCTGACACTAAGTGTGTAATTATTATTGATTTTAAAAAATTTTATAAAAATTCTAAAATAATTTATGATATAATAATATAATATATAATTTATAAAATACAAATCTAATATAAGCGAGTTCGTGGTTGCTTAGGAACACAACTCTATGTTGGGTCCAGAATTTATAAACATTCAAATTTTAATTTTTTAAGGTTTAAAACTTTGTTAAATACAATATAATTTTTATATACAATCAAATATAATTTTGCAATTACTTATACAATAATGACATTAATCAAGAAAAATTAAGCTTAAATTGTAAAATTGGTTTCCATAATATTCATAATTTCAGAAAATTCTATAATATTTAAATCAAGGCTAACAATCAAGTGTTTTATAAGTATTAATAATTTAAAACAATGAAAGTGAGCGCTTAATTATCTTAAAAGAAGAAATAGAATTTACTTTTTAGATAATTATATAAAGTATTTATAATTTTTAAAATAAAATATATTGCAAACTGAATGTTTTGCTTATATTTAAAACAAAGCAATTTAAGATTGTATTGTTTAGTTAATTCTATTATAAACCATACCATCGAAACAATTACGCCAATAATCCAAAACATGTAAACTCCTTGCAAACGCATAAGTGATAGATCAATGAACAGCTTTTCGTCGACGCTATTAATTATTTTAAAATTAATTTTCGCATTATATGAAGCAATAGAAGACCAATGATCATAAATACCGCTTTCGTATAAATTTGTAAATCTATTGAGAAAGATTAAAAAAAAGAATTTTAATTTTTATAATAATTAAAGTATAATTAGTATTTAAAATAGATTCTGAGACACGGACTCTGTCAGAGTCTGGAGTCTCAGAGTCTAGTCTGAGTCTGAGACTCTAAATTATAAAGTCTGAGTCTGTCATAGTCAATATATAACCGAATAGTAAATTTTATTTTATTTTAAACTTAACATTAAACTAGCATTTCAGCCCGTTTTGACGAACTCGTCATTGACGGCCATTCGTGATACTTAAGTCCACATAGATATACCACCCCATAGTTTCGTGTTGCCATTGACTACATTTCTCTTAAAACTTTTAATGTTTACTTTAACTTTTAATATTCACCTTTTATTCATATCACTTTTTAATATCTATATAAGGCTATCTTTAACACATTGTAAGTCAGTTGTTGTTGGCTATAGTTGAGAGAGGCTGCCATAGATTCCTCGTAAGCCCTCCCGTTGTGCCGGCAGAGCAGACCTGTAAGACCCCCGGCGGCGGTGTATCGTAAGACCGGTGGGTTACCCCTTATTTCCATAAGTCCTACGGACAGACAGAGAAGACCCTTAAAGCCGTAATCGGTGGGGTAATTGTAATAAATTATTTATTGTTAGTCAAGTCCGATGTTTACGTCAGTCTTTAATTTATATTAACTTAATAAACTGTGTTAAGCCTTAATGGTATTATAATGAGTGCTCTCATTATTCAACGTGTATCGACTAAATCTGGACATCTGGTGATACTATTTAGTCTATTCATTTAAGGCTACGGCTCTCAGCTCTAAGCCATCAAAAAAATTT
>JAQIYA010002342.1:0-10022 GCA_034699355.1 Microtritia minima
TCCATGTAAAAATATTCATAACAACAAGTAAGTCATATAAATTCCAAATTTTAAAATTTAAATGTAAATATTATGTATAAATGTAAATAAGATATAGCGATATAAGATATATATATTCTTTAAAAATTAATTTTTTGAAAGTACATGATAATTATCAATAATTATAATTGTTTTTAAAAGCATACCTAACATGCCATTCGTATCTATCGAATTGAATAATTTAATGTTTCTCGAATGAATGAATATTTATTAAACAATATTAATATTAAATTTTTATGGTAAAATATTTTTTTCGCAAATATTCAGTAATGGATGTTAGATAGCAAACTGAACATTCGTTTATGTTTGTCTTTAAAGAGGAAATTGTCAAATGCTTGTATAAATTAAATCTAATATTGTAGACTTTATACAATTAAAAATTTTTTTGAACATTTTAAAACCTATTATAATGATAAAACATTTTTAACTATTATCCGTTAATCACGAAATTAATTTTAGTTCAAGTCTAGAAAGTCAGTCCGAAAACTTTTTGATATCGAAAACAATTAATTAAATATTTCAAACGTGTCAGTTTGAAAACTAAAATTATATTACTTCAATTAGTGAGTGAATTATAATGTAACCAAATTAGAGTCTCGCAAATCCTATCAAAATGAAAACGAATATTTGTCTTTGCGCTCCCTTTGTATTTCGATAACAATAATGCGATATTGCGAAATGAAATAAGGTTATCAACTATAAAAATAGCGACATATCAATTAGTTTCGTCATCATACAAATAAGTTTATTACGAGTCTATTTAATAAGATATTCAGTAATGGATTTACAATTTTTATAGCAAACAGAATTGTTCTATTGAGTTGTACTTTACATTTCGTCAAGAATTGCCAAATGTGTGTAAACAACAAATTATATAACGGATTACTAAAGTAAAGTCTAATAATATTAACATTTAATTACTGAAATAATTACAACGCTATAAAATTAGATTAAAACTTTCAAGCAATAAACAATGCAAGAGCTTAGTCTGTCTGTTGCAAATTTAAAGTGGCAGACCAGACAGACAGACATCTCAAATCCAAAAGCAAGTCAACACAGTCAACATCAAAATTAGCTAAAAATAGATGCGTAAATATTTAATTTTCATGTGTATCAATCAGATATTATGGTTAGTTTTATGCGTGCTTTAGCCGAAAATAAATCTCAATATATTATGACAATAAATCTCAATCATTTCGCAATACGTCTTAGGCTTTTTAGTATAAGCGTGACATATGTCTTCTTCAACAAACTGATTCAGTAAACCAAAAAATATCAATTTATATCAATGCACGACTCAGTTCACTATCTGAGCACAATTCTCGCCTTTAAATTCGCTTAAGTTTCAATTTTTTATTTTCAAAGATTCCTCATATCGTAATGCTATCCTTATAAGAGGCAAAAGCACTGCCAAAGCTATAGCGTTTCGTAGAATACAATAAAACCTCAATACAATGTCAATAATGTATAAATAAGTTTTTAAATTAGATTAACAATTGCTTTGATGCTTTGAAAAATTAAATTTTATCTTTTAAAAATTATAAAAATTAATTATAAATAATAATAATTATTAATAATAAATATTTATTTTTATTGCACGCAAACATTAAGTATGACAGAATTAAATGGCTGTCAAAGCGAGTATTGTCTCTCATAAAGCAGTCTTACGTAGGGTTGTCAGCTCTATTTTTTCTAATTCGGGACTTTTTTTTCTAAATAAATGGCTTTTATCGGGACATATCGGGACAAAATATTTTATAAAAAGGAACAAAAAACGGGACAAATATTTTAAAAGAACATTTTAATGATTTATTGTTTTAAATCATGTTTTTGTTGAGTTTTGACATAATTTAACAATACTAATATAAATATGAATATATGTTAATGCTTTATTTTTTCCTTAGACAATGTTAGGGATAAAGTTACGTATAATTTTACGCATATTTAGATTATTGTATTAAATAATAATGAAAAAGTAAAATACGATAACATGTAGATTTTTAATCCTATCATTTTAATTTATGCAACAAAAGTACAGCTTTAGTTAAACATAAAAAATATTTTTATTTATAATTTTTAAATCGGGATTTTGTATTGTCCCGATTTAACACCCGTCGGGACGCGGGACAACAAGTCAAAAATCGGGACGGTTGGTAACCCTAGTCTTAAATTAGATCGTTTTATATTAATAATACCATTCCTCTCATACATTACACGTGTTTTTCCTAATCAAATTATTTGATAGTTTACTGTAATGACCAATCACTTAAAGTGAGCTTAGTTTAACATTATGGTTATTAGCCACACATTAGCATAAGTTAGTTTATGCGTGAGTTAGAATAAGGTACAGAAAACGCTTTATGTAAGCCTTATTTTCATTGATAATATTGACTTTATATTTAAATTACCTTTTCTAACACTAAAAGTGTAAGTATTACCTTTCTTTAATAGACTTTGCTTATACCAAAGCCAAGCCTAATTACTTTTATATTAATGTCTATCTAGTCATGCATAGGGCTCAGCGTTTTCGATCGAAAAAATCAAATTCGGCGGTCATATTATGTTATACCGAATATTTTCGGTATCGAAGAATCGACTATCAAATTAGGTTAAATGATACGGTATATGCAAAATTTCTATATAAAATAACATTTTAAGGCATTTTAATATATCCTAATAAGTTATTTTCAATAAATTAAATATATATTAATGAATGGTTTATATTAATATATTGATATATATATTGCAAAAACAAAAGATGCAAAAATTAAAAAAAACTATTGTCAATCAGATAAGTATATTTATTAATCATAAAACTTAAATATCGTTTTTCTTCTATATTTCCTTAATAGAAGGTGAATTTATTATTGAATGTTTACAAATGATATTAAATGTTTAAATTTTCTCGTGTTCTATAATGCAAAGAATCAAATTCTTCAATGAAAATGAAAATTAAAAATGCAATAAAATGCAGAAATTTCTGAATGACCACAAACACGCTGAAAATCTAACTTAAAAAACAAAGTTAACTCAATCTACTTAAAAGCCATCGCTAACACACTCCTCGCCAGTCCTGCCAAACAAATAGATCCGTAAATTATGGTTTAGTCGAGTAAACATTTTCTGAATAACTAACGGTTAATTACGGCCGTTAAGGCCTGAAACAGGTTGCGAGGTATCAGATTATCGCTCAGCTATTTTGTTGGCTCATTATCGCATAAATTATACGTAAATAATTTAATTTATAAAATCGCAGTCAGAGAATCTGCTTTTGTGTTGTTTTTTTGCAATTAAGCGAAGAGAATAATGGCACGCATTTACGGTGCGCTGGATTTGCAGTTTAATTCAATTAGAGTCAAACGTAAAATGTATTGCAGTCGAGATTATGAAAGTTTTCAATGTTTAAACTGACGCTTAAATGTTTGTTTAATATTAACGATTAATATTGTCCTTAAGAGATGTTATCATTTAATATCTTTAAGGAATTAATATTTTTATTTTATACTAAATTAGACTGAAATAGATTTAATAAAATTTTTAAAAGCAAATATGATTTCATTTTTCTTTAACGAAAGATTTATTTTAATGATATTAAAACGAAAAAGAAATTGTTTTCAAATTTTACTTACAATACCGTTATAAAGCAAAAAAAAACTAAATAAGTAAAATTTAATTATTAAAATGTTCGCCTTAAGTGATAATAAAAGTAAAGCGCAAAATAAAAGAACTCCTCATCATTAGAGCCATTGTAATTCAAATTGATTATTAGCTCAACAGCTACTTAAGTATACACACCTACAGAATCAAAAACAAAATTTATTCTCATCTCTCTCGCGAGCGGCTGTAATCATGACAAATAATGCGGATTTAACGTAATAATCGCTAACAATTCATGTATACTCACGTCACGAATGAAAGTAAGAGAGGAGAGAGAGAGAGAGAGAGAGAGAGAGAGAGAGATGAAGAACATAAAGCGTGTCATTATTGAGAGACAGTTAAAGAAGAAAAGAGTAGAAATACTAATATTTAGTCATAAACTGAATTAAGATTATTATGGCCGACATATGAGTGCAGTTTGTCATACAGAGATTGTACACACTCTCTCTCTCCCTCTATAATCTTCCCCTCTATCATGCACTCTATTTCCAAAGCTAATGCATTTATAACTGGCAAAACATGAATGCTATTTGGAAATATAGTTTGCTTTTATATCTTAATAGAGTGCGAGAAAAAAACCAAAAGAAAGAAAATATATATCGAAAGAAATATAATTTTGATGTAATACAAGAAAATTCGTTTAAAGTTTATATTTTCATAAAGTTTTAAATATAAAATAGAATGCATTTTATAAATAGATAATTTGTGATAAATAATTGTCAATTTGATTAATTGAAAGACGGAATAAGTTAGATTTTTTCATACTTACAAATTACTCGAGAAATGTACTCAATTGTTAGTTAATAAATAACTTACTTACAAGTTTATTATTTTCTTTTTATTTATTATAGAGAAAAAATTACATTAAGTGTATAAATTTGTTTGTTTTTTACTATAAATGCATGTGAATGTGAAAATATAGAGAAAATTTAAATATAAGACACTGTGAATTTATAAAGGTTTATCTAAACTTTTTATGATTTATAAAAATTTATTGAATAATAGCTTACAAAGCTTAAAAAGGTTATAAAGAGCTTAAATACAAAGTTTAAAGAAAATTCTTTTAACATTATATGCGCACACATCTAGTTTTATATAAAACTTATATTATTAATCCCAAACGATATTTATTAGATCTTGCATTACTTTAATAAAATTATTTTACTACAGTTTTTTTCTCTCAGGTTTATGTTAACTATTGTTTTCTGTATTTTAATTTTAATAAAAATAAAGTTATGGCTTGCTTTTAGATGTCTGAATCAGTTTAGTTTAACAGTAGTGCTAAATTGATATTAATGACAATTTTAAATTGAAATAACATAAAGTTATCTCGAAATGTTTGAAATTTTCAGACGTTAAAATAAATTTATACAAAATATACAACAGTTTTCAGCCCATAGTTCTTATCATTGCTAAACATAAATCGTTTTGCGAGTCAATCGCCTAATCATTGTTTAGCATTTGATATCTGCAAGTGTTTGATATCTTAATAAATAAACTATAATCTTATGCATTTAACAAACGTTTTACAGCATTGATTTAAGTAATAGTAATTATTTCCTTTAACACTATCCTGTCTGCTATAATCGAATATATACTAAAATATATTATTAGCACACTATTTCCAAATACCATTTGCTATCTTCTCCATCGAGTAGAAGAAGTACGGCTGGCTATTGTCAAAAAATTTTTTTACTTTTTAAAATTTTTCTAAAATTTATTTCGAAACTCAAGTTAAGTTAGTTTCTCTTAAAGCACTTTCGTAATTCTAATTTATTGCATACTATTGTTTAAATAAGTTTAGAATTATTTGCAATAAATATACAGCTGCATACTTAACATTAATTCATTTCATGTTATTATATAATAAAACTAAATTTATTCTATTTATTTTTTCTCTATATTATAGGTATGTTTTATACTTTTCTATATAATTTTGCAAATAAGGTATAAATATTTATGCTTATATATATTTATATTTACAAATTTTTATAATAACATTTATTTCGTATTGTAGTTTTCTTGTTTAAAATAATTTTAATGAAATAAAATTTGATCATATATTAATGTTATTCTAGAATTATATTTTATATGTTTTATATTCTCGATAATATTTATTTTACATGCAATGGTAATTCGATTATTTTAATAATAAAAGAATGCAAAAAAATCAAAAAATTTTAGTTTAATAAGTTAATAATATTAATATTTATATTGGTGTATATGAAATAAGTTCAACAATAATGGTATTGTTGCCACTCATTTGTTCCCTTTTCTCCTTTAAATTTCTCGATTACATATACTTTCGTATAATCATAGTCTATAAATATACAATTGTTGCAAAGATAAGGCGTCACTTTTGAACGTTTTCGATATCTAGTGTTTATATTTATTTTTTCGCTTTACCAAAATCTAATTTTATCATTATTATTATTAATGATGAACTGATTTAAGCTGATTTTGACTTTGACAGAGTGTGGTTTACGTATTTGATATGTCCATCAGTCCGCCCAACTGTCTGTCAGTAGCCAACTGTGATGAAAATGAATATGTATTAATTCGTTTTATAAGAAAATTTAGCTGACATTTATTTGCTTTTTCAAGCTTCCAAAAAGTTTTTGAGTTAAACTTGAAATTTGAAGTAAAATTTTCACGTCATGTTTAATTAAATTTTAAAAATCTTTATAACTTATTAAAATAGTAGTGAGTGTGTGCTTGAGTTTCCAGCAATACATTTATTGTTGTGTTAAATTTTTAAATAAATTCTATAAAAATTCTTCAAAATATAATCAATAATGGTTTTTAATTTTAATTGTTGTTGAAATTAAAACTAAACGATTATTCAACAATAAATAATAGTAGTAACAGAAAAATGAGAAAATAAAATAAAATTAAAATTAAACTTTTTAAAGAGGCAAAGGAAGAGCCGCAGGAAAATGCTATAATATAGTGCGCAACGAATAAAGTTTTTGTTATTGACTTCAAAATGAATTTATATCTCTATAACTAATACAAATTAAAGAAGTAAAAAGAGATATAGAGATGGAGATGGAAAGAGATTAAATAGAAGTTTTAAAAAACTATGGTTTAGTTGCGAAGCCATGGAAAATATATTAAGATATTAAGAAGATCTTAACATATCTAGATATTAAGATATTCAAATATAGATATTAAGATATTTTTTGCGTTATCAAAAATTGACTATTAGTGAATATTACGTATAAAAATAATGATATAAATGTTAATAAAACCAAATCAATTCAATGCATTGTAAAATATTTACTAGTATTGGGAGTTTTTAGTGTTACTTTTAAAACCAGATTAAAATTTACACTGTTTTAATATTCAAACGTGTAAAAATAAATTACATCAATTGCAATGTACAGAAATAAATAATAAATGCTCTCATTTCAAATACAGTTGATATAAATTATTCTCTACTATCTTTAGCGCGACTAAAAAAATCGCTATGAATAATGTATTAAAATTTTATAATTTTACAAATGATTGAAAACAATTAATGTAAATTACAATTTAAATTTTTATTTATTTATATCATTATTGATTTAAATTTGTATGTTTTCAAAGATATCAAAAATAAATAATTCTTTGGTTTCGAGTAATATTATTCAATTAATGAATTATTTATTTCAATAAATTGATACAAAAAAAACCCACACAGAAAGATAAGATATAGAAATATTTTTATCCGCAAACAATCATTTATTATTTAGACTTTCTTGACTTCAAAGCACTTTTGCTCGTTTTTTATTGAAACCAAACTGAATTAAACTTTTATAACTATAATGAAATTTACGATTTGTTTTATCCCCGGCGATGATACTGGTGTTAACTCGTTTATGTTTGCGCTCTTTAATCAATTCGGTAAATATATTTTGGCTTTAATACGATAAAAGTGAAGAATTAAAAAGTTTAATAGGTCTAACTTTTTTTTTACCCAATTTGTGTTTCGCTCGTCATAAACCAGATTAAAATAATAATAATAAACTAAAGCCACGCTCGTAATGGTTTAATGTATTCTTTTTTTGAATGACATTTAAAATACAATGCATAGAGAATGTAAATAATTAAATATTACATTTCGAGGTATTATATGATATTTCCTCGTAAAGAAAAATTTAAAAAATAATGAATAGTATTGAAATCCGAGTCGTTATTATTAAATTCACAAAATCCAAATCATTTGATGTAAGAAAAATAAAATAATAAAATAAATAAAAATCTGATATCAAATATTTTGCTGCAATATTTATATACCATAACTTGATTGCTCCACTAATGACTAGATATATATAAATTTAATTCTAGAAGAATAAAAAAAAGAGTCGACGTTTTTTGGGAATAGTATGTGAATAGCGGTAATCATTAATGTAGAATAAATTTTATTTTTGGTTTTGTTTGACGTGCGCACTGAATTTCAAATTACCCTAATTTTACGTGCGTAACCCGCGGGTAATCTATGAAAAAAAGTTAAATTTGAAGAATTTGATGGTAATCACTATAATAATAATAATACAAATCAATGAACCACAACAATAGTCAATTATTGATACCATACATTTTGTTGACTAAAAAAATGATTCAAGTAATACTTAAATTATGTAAGACTTACGCGTTATGATAATTATTACGATAATAATATTATCCGGACTTTTATTTTATTCAAATTCAGATATCAATCAAGAAAATAAATCGCCGAATAATATTTTTGCATTACACTAATAACATGATATTAAGTGCGGGCTATACAAGGGTGCGGAGTATCGATCGCAAATATAGGGTAATCAAACGAATAAAAAATAATATTATTCGCAATTTGAAATACAGGATAGGCATCCTATATCACGGATAATAAAAGACTCGAACGAATTGTTAAAAATTTTCTTTTTTTATGAACTCATCCCAAGTTATTTGTAATTGATCGCTACATACAGAGTCTGACCACTCTTTGGGTAATTTTTACATGATATTAACACTTCACTTAACTTCATACATAACTTTGCCACAAAAAATAGTTTGCTATTAATTCAGCGACAGTGAGTTTATTTTAAGAGAAATACATTTTTTGATTTGCATTTCTAGTTGCGTAATAAATCGCATTTGCATTTTAAGAGATGAGTGAGATTTTATATGGCATGCAAAGCTAAATAGCATTTTTTGCGCATTTATATCAATAACAATCTGAATTGTACTTCAAATGTATGGAGAATTTTGTCTTTGATTTTAATCTAAAACTCAAAGTTTGAATTATTTTCAAATAAATATAAAATTTACAAAAAATTTCAAAAATTTTTTACTTATAAATATATTTCTTATTTTATATTTTATATGCATTTTTAAAATGCAATAAAAAGCATTTTAAATAACTCACTATGAATGTCATAATAATAGCGATATTTAATGTTTAAATATATCCAGTATTTAAATATAGTTATATTTTATTTATAAATAATTAATATTATTGTTTCGACATTTATGTTTTGATTAAGATTTCCTGTTTTTTATAACAATTTTTTTCATATTATCTCATTATCGAAATTAAAATAATTGGATAATTAGGATCACAGTCTTTGAAGTGCCGAACATATGATTAGCTCATAATTCTAATAATATTATATATTATTATTATTCTCGAATGAGATAAAAATGTAATCATTTACGGTTGTCAGGTTTAGTTATTAGTCCAGATTATTGTCGTGTATGAGCCAAATATGACCAACAAAACCATTTGCCAATCGCTTATGTTATATCATTTTTATTTTTTTGTTTTGTTCAATTAGCAAATATATTATAGAAGTATTTGGCAATAAGTTATATCGAGTAATAATGACCAAATAATTCTTATTAATTCTGAATATATATTGTTAATTAATGAAAATAATTTACTGCATAATTTAATTTTTGCCATTTTTAGAAATATTTCGCAATAAATGTAAATTTTATTATTGCAAATTTTATTAAATGCAAATTAATTCAATGTATTCGATGTATTTTCATAAAACGTAATACTTTATTAACACTTTAACATAATTACTATAATATAATGGAAAGAAAATAATAATTAAAGTTTAGAAATAATTGTTAGTTTTAAAAACCGTAACATTATATCGCCTCATTCAATATGTTGGACAAAGTGTTAAAAAATGGTAAATTATGACGAAAATAAGGACATTTAATACTCTCTTTATAAAATACAATAATGTGTATATGAATAAAAATTCAAAAACGACTTTTAAACTAGAATTGATGAAAATATAATGATATTTTCTACACTTATCGATAAATATAAGCATGATTTTATACAT
>JAQIYA010002343.1:0-10022 GCA_034699355.1 Microtritia minima
TTAATAATACTTTATATGTGGGCGTCGCTTAAAAATTAAATAAAGAAACAATACGTGCATAACAATTTAATTTACAACAATAGTTGGCAAGACTGTAGTATAGCCGTCTTATTTTGTGCTGATTTTCTTTATTTCTCAGATTCAATCGTTTCTGTCATGAAAAGAAGTTGTAAACCTTAAATTTATGGCATCTAATGTTAGAATCAGAAAGTTTTGCAGAATATGTTTTTAATTGTAACCAACGATAGAGTTTAAAATGTAGTTTTAAGTTGTTTTGGTTTAGTTTACTTTTGTAAAGTATTGTTGAAATGCATTATTAGAAAATTTTATTGGAAATTAATTAATCAGTATTAGTAATGTAGTTATGATTTATTAAAATAAATGCTTAAATAAATATAGATAATCTCTATAACTTATTAAAATAATTGAATCCACGTGTGTGTGTGTGTGTGTGTGCGTGTGTGTCTGTTGCCAACAATGTTTTATATTGTGAGTTAAAATATATATTAAAATTTTTTTAGAGATGACACTTTTGAAATTGTTGCTTAAATTTAAAACAAAGCACTTTTCAACAATAAGAGATAATGGAAAAACAATAAAAATAATTTTTTTTTATTAAATTAAATTAAAATTAAATAAAAATGTTTAATTTTTTTTAATGCGGTGAAGCTGTGGGGACAATACCAACAATAATATTAAAACAATGCTAATCATATTAGAACTTTAAAAGAAATGGGTATCAAACAGTTGTTTATATGTGACGACAATAATATCTATGAATTATTAAAATGACTGACACGAATGTGAGCGCAGTTGCCAACAATACTTTTATTGTTAATTGATAAAAATAAATATTTTTTAAATAAATCCTTATTTAATAAAATAAAAAACGGTTTTTAGTTTTAATTGTTGCTACAATTTAAATGAAGTGTTTATTCATAAATAAAAAGAGAAATATAAATGAAAGTGTATAGAAGAAAATTTTATTAAAAATAACTTTTAAAGAGGTTTAGACTCAGGAAATGCCTATATTTTATTAATTTTGATTTAATGTATGATTCAATACTTTTTTGTACGCATCTCTAGCAATGATTTTAATATTTGAATTTAGTTTTAAAATATTTTAAAATTATATTTATAAATTATACTCGATTTAAAATTTAATTGTTAGAGAGAGAGAGAGAGAGAGAGAGAGAGAGAGAGAGAGAGATTTATCGGCGAAGCCGCGGGAAAAATTGCTAGTGTTAATTTAAATATTAATTAATTAATTAATATTATCAATGAAATATATAAAGCGTGAATTAAGGATAATAAAAATAGTTAAAATCAACACATTTGTATGTCATTCTTGTTTAATTGATGATTTTGTTTAATTTTATAACACAAACACACACAGACAGTCAAGAAGAATTATTTTAATTAATTATAGAGAGATTTTTAAAAAATTTTAATTAAAAACGGCAATTATATAATGGAGAAAATTCTCAATAAAAAGAATAATTGGAAAAATATTCTTTTTTAATAATTCTCACGTACCCTAAAATTCCACTAATAATGCTCAATCATGTATAATAGTCAGAAAATTCTAAATTTTATATCAAATATACATAAATTTGTAATTACATGTTACATTTAATTTAAAACTTCATTTTATTTTTTAATTAATTAAAACTAATTGAAATTCCATTTTATTTTAAACGAAATTTAATGTAAAATTCTGATTTCTTAGAAGTTTAGGATAAATATTAAAAGATACAGAATTCGACAAAAAGATTATAGTTATTCAGAAAATCATAATAATTACGTGAATTATTCAAATTCAAATTAATAATGATAATGAATTAGATTTATTAACTGATTCATATCTTGAGAAAGATTCGTTTATGTATTTGGTTTGTATACCCATCTGTCCATCTGTTCTCCATACCCCTTCCATACCCCTTCCATACCCTTTCCCCGATAAAAAGAATCGAAATTGAGAAAATCTAATACCAGTTTAGTAGACTTGTGTTAAATCATGTGCGACACAAACACATTTTTTGTCTTTCCATTCTGTCGAAGATTGTCAGTCAATATTGAATTATGATAATTAAGCAGATCTTGTCACGAATCAGATTCAATTATGTCACGCAATACATTCACTATCCATTCCTGATGGTCGACCAGAACGAGTCCAATCTTTGAGTCCATAACTATCCGATCGAAACTTTTTAAACAATTTTTTGAATTGACTGATAGTTATAAGAGTTATTGCTGAGGTTATGCTGTTATGCTGTATAATAATTATGCAAAATAATTCAATAGTAAATAAAATTAAATAATAAAAGCATTGTTAAATCATTGTTAGCCCGTTTGCTGCTAAAAATGGTGGGATATAACGAGTAAATCTTTTTTGTCTTCACTTGCTTTACCATTAAGACTAAACTCTTAAAGTATAAAATTTCGAATGTAGTTCTTATCAAAAGACATCGAAATATTTGCCAAATAAATGAGATATTGAGTTGAGTTAAATGACAACATTTTAGAGGCTTATATAACAAAAATATTAGGGATTAAAATTGGAGTCAGAGGTCATTGCATGACATAAAAAATGATGACGAAAAACTGGTCCACAAAAAAGGCGATTACTTTCCCAACACCTTATATATCAAAAAACTAATTATAGTGCTTTAATTTCCTGTAAAATATTGGCTTCGGTTGGTTGAGGTCCGATATTGTTGTAAATGCACGAATGATTTCTTTATTTAATTTTTTAAGTGTCCTCACATACATATATAGTATTATTAAATGCCTTGCATTCTCAACAATATCTATACAATTCCCAAAATATTTGAGGAATGAATGTTTTTAAATATAGTCGTACTAAATTTTTCTGTAAATTCTTTTCAAGAATTTGTATTGAAGTATATTAAAAAGCAGATTATAGTTGTGATAATTCATAGTTTTAAATGTACGAAATTTTTGGCCACATTTATCATTAAAATAATGAAATTATAAGTGCTTTTACAACACACAAGTGGCATAACAATACCCAAAAGCTGTTTCAGAATTGTGGACAAATTAAAATTTTGTATTTTAAAATTTAAGATATTTATGTAAATTTTCATTTATTTAATTACAACTATAAATTTTTATTTAAGACTTACAATTGCTTTCTTTGCAATATCTGGACTCGATTTGTTAAATTCACTTCATTTAATAAATAATGAGAGAGTGACTATTATTGAATGGATTTATTCGTTGCAAATAATTCCTCAGAACAATAATAAAGGTATATTCAATACATTGGCTATTCATGTAATGCAAATTAATGTAAATGTTAATCAAACAAATATAGATGTAAAAAAGGAAAGTGGTGTCGGACATCATGGCTTTAGAGGCTCGCCAACCAATGGTCTCTATAACAAATACGATTGCGGCAATTTGGCCATGACTTACTGCGCCCTTTCGTCGCTTATAATTCTTGGCGATGATCTCAATCGAGTTGACAAAATTGCTATCATTAATGGATTGCGAGAACATCAGTTAAATGATGGCAGGTATTAATGGATGGAGAAGTCAGTACTCCATTTGAAATACTTCTATCTAAAACTCTTTTATCCAATTTTATGCAATCGTTGATAAAAATACAGAAGTTCGACATAAAAGAAAAAATATTTTATATAATAAATATTAAATTTTTAAATGTTACAATTAAGGATTATATATTTTTCAAATTTTTCAAAATATGATAAAAGTTAGTAAAGTTTACATTTTTATCTAAGGGTCCGCATTGACATATGTTTTGCATTTAGAAACACATTTATTATCAAAATAAGTGTAAATTTGTTGCATATACTGATCCGAATATTTATAATATACAAAGAAAGTTAAAGACCTCTGATGTTATGCTTTTTAGCGAATGCGATGGTCATTTGGAGTTCGCAACCATTACATTACCCAAAAAACTGTTAATAGCTTTGGATAATCACACTTGAATGACGCAAACTTTCTTTCACCAAAATTTGCTCCGTTTTCATGTTCTTGAAATGGCAGCTTAATTGCCATTAGATAACGCTTAATGACTAAACATGTTTTGCATTTAAAGAATTTTTAAAAATTTAATTTAATCATTAAATGCAAAATAATCGATTCACGCTCTGCATAGTTAACAAATAGTTAATAAATAAAAAAAATGGTTTATACTTTTTGTTTATTTAATTAAATTGAATTATTTATTTAATTTATATATTTTAATCAACAGTTTTGTTCCTGTTGTGTATGAAAAAGAAAACGACATGAGATTTGTCTACTGTGCCGCAACTATTTGCTACATTCTTCAAGACTGGTCTGCATTTAATATCGACAAAACAATTGCGTTCATCAAAAATAGTTTGGTATAATTTTTTCTTTACATAATTTAATTTTTGATTTTAAATATTGCTATTATTTTTTCCAAAACTAAAATATTCGCTTATGCAATAATTTTTTACGTTATGTTTAATTAAATTATGTTAAAAATTATATAGATTTTTTTAAAATTAAGACTATCTATTTATAAAGTTTTGTAACAACAATTAAAATACTAGAAGTGTCTGTTATGAATATACTGCGAACTTAAAGCCTTAAATCAGTTTACGATAAATTATTAAGTTGTAATGTGCGCTAAATAATGAATGAATGTTTGTTAATAATTGTTTAATAAAACAAGAATGATCTTGTTTTGTATTACTCTTATTATTGTTTTGTATTATCATTTACAAGTTCAATGTCACAACTATATGTTGTTTTGCTTTCGTTTTTTGAATTTTTCATTTTTGTTTTTAAAAAAGTATTGTTTACTTTTTTGAAAAATGTAGAATAATATTGTTTGGCATTTGATTGGACAGGTCTGCTATATTTATAAGAATCCAAATTTTTAATTGACAAAACTACAATTTTTTGCAATGTTTATATTTTTTGCAATTTTGACAATTTTAGCGCTAACTTTCTTATTACAATCGCTGCAAACTTTGTGCGCTACACATAATTTCTTTACAAATAAAAAACTGGATTCAGTTATGGTCTTGAATTGAATATATTATGTCAGTATATGTGAGTCATATCTGTGCAGAGATGAGTCAGACTCGCCTCCAACACAATGTTAAGCGTTTTCAATAATGACATCGCGTTATTGGTATTTCCTATTATCATATTAACACAACTAATATTATAATAATTACAATATCGATAATTTATTATCTATATTTAAGTTTGATTTTGTTATAAATTATAATTTATAACTTACTTTGTCATTTTTTAAAATTAAATATTAAGATATATAATAGTAATTTAAATTATTAAGCTATGATAAAAATGATGAACACTATTGATGATAAATTATGAATTATCACTACGACTGCATTCATATGAATATTTAAGAGATTTCGCTTTTGCATTATTTTCTTATGCTTTCATCAAAAATGAAAGTTTAATTTATTTATTGACAACATTATACAAATGTGGTAATTAATGTTTTATTGCATTAACTATCAATAAAAAAATATAAATTACTTTTCTAAAAACTCATAGTTAGTGTAATTCACTGTAAATACAAAAAAAATAAAAATTTAAAAATAGATTTATTAAGTCGTTTATGAGCGTTATTCATGTTAGACTATCGGAAAATAAGCTTAAAATAACTCGATATCATATAAAATTTAGTACAATTTTTATGCGATAATGATTGTGTTAAAAATATGCTACAATTTGTTTTGCTCGATGAGCGCCAAAATGTTGAGTTTGACGCTCGAGCTTATATAAGCGCAGCTTTTTCTTCATCTATGAATTGAGCTTATATTAATAAGGTATAGATACATAGAGAGCAAAATTGCATTTATTGTAAATTAAAAAAAGTTTTACATTATTAGTTGTCATATTTAGTAAATTACATTACTATCAATTAAAAAATATAAATAAAATTTAGTGATTAATTGTCGCTAAATAAGCCGCCAAATATTTTTAAATGACATCTAACATCGACTTAAAATAAGACTAATATTGTATATTAAAACAATTTTTAAAAAATTTAAAATTTAAATATTTTTCAAGAGATATTGTCATTTCCTTCGTTACCAATTTCTGTTTCTAGTCATCACTGATTAAAAATATACTCTAGAATTTTAAAAAAATTAGAATTTAATAATATTTAAAATTCTACTGTAATGCTAACAATTGCTTGACTCGTTGGGCAGAACTACGAAAGTGCGTTCGGTCAGGGACCGGGTCTCGAAGCCCACGGAGGCTCGACTTACTGTGCCTTAGCGGCGCTTTCCTTAATGAACCAAATGGATAACGTGTTAACCCCCAAACAAATCGCTGCATTGAAGAGGTGGTGCATTCTGAAGCAGTGCGACGGCTTTCAAGGAAGACCTAACAAGGATACCGATACGTGCTATTCATTTTGGATCGGAGCCGCTCTTAAGCTCATCGATTCTCACAATTTAGTCAACAATGAGTTAAACGAACTTTTTATATTAGCCACACAAGATGTGATAACCGGCGGACTCGCTAAATATCCCGATAGTGTTCCAGGTTTGGACACAAAGTAGTCATTTTTTCAAATAATGTTTGTTTCATTTAAAGATCCTATGCATACATATCTCGGTCTCAGTGGTTTGGCTTTAAATCCTGCAAATAAATCACTTCTTAATGTTGATCCGGCGTTAAACATAAGCGAAAGAGCAGTATTACATTTGAAGAATTTGCACAATCAGTGGACTCAAAGATGATAATTGCGAAACAATGATAATGCAATTAACATTTGCCTCCATATCGTTAGCGTTACATTTCTATCGATTAATTTTATTTTATAAAAGTATTTTAATAAATAATTGTTTTATTAAATATTTTCATGTAAAACGTATGTATTTTAACAAAATATAATTTTCAATAAAATCGTGTGATAATCAGAAATAATGTTAGATTATATGTATTGAATTGAAAATGTTTTAAGTTAGAGATGAAGAGTAAAGTTTTAAAAGGCTATTACTATGCCCTTCAATCATTCCAAGAACTGCCCCCTTAGACCGTGAAAACACAATAACAAAATCATAAAAATTTTACTTCAACTCTCTGTTTCGTAAAGATTTCCTGAACTTCACCTCACTTTAAAGAAAAAGTAAATAACTCTTGTTTAAAATTTATTAAACCAATTGAATTATTTTAAATAAATTAGTTTATATTTTTATATTCAGCACATTTGTAAATGTTTTCATCTTATTATTTTCCAGTATTTTATATTTTATTATGTCATTCCATAGTTATTCCTTAAATATTACAAATAATTTAAAACATTTATTTTTATATTCTTCTTCATTTCATTATACATTTGAAGTTTTAAACATTCAAACTCGAATAACTTGCATCAAAAAATTGAATGTTTTATTCTTAATCATTAATGACTGAATGGCAGTATTTTGATAAAATAAATTTATAAAATTTTATATTTTGAGTAAATTTTTTTATGAATATATTTATCAATATGGGTGAAGAATATAAGAGTTATACTGCTGTTTTATTTTAAATTGTTAATTAAATTATAGCTAAAATCCATATAACAATTAAATTAGGTTACAATTAAAACATGACGATAGCCGTGTGCTATTCAATAAAAAGAATTACTACGAGGGCTTCACTTGTAAATTTATTTTAAAAATTAAAAGATAAGTCAAGAAATTTCAAAGAATTTATCCAAAGTCAACAAATTCTTCATCACATTCAATACAGAATGCTTCGATTATTTAATTTATATTATCTATTTAATTATATACTGTTAGCCAGACGTTTATCCCACTCTAATAACAATTACACTCAAAAAATAATATTGTGAAAGAAAATAATAAACTTAAAACAAGTGAGGACTTGTTTTCGGCTCAAATAAAAAAATGGTTGTCAAATTCTGTGATACCGAATATTTTTATTTTAATGTTGAAATTCTACGCTCATATTTGGTTAAAGATAAATAATATAAAGAAATTTTGAGTAAAATAACTTTATAATTCGGTTTTTAATAAATATGTTGGTTAAATGATATTTTAAATATTTAGTTTGGATAGGTTCGAATCTCGATTAATTCAAAAAGTTTATGATCGTTCGACATCGAAACAGTTTGTCGCAACATATAAATCATTTAAAATTATTTTAATCTATGAGCATAAAATTTACAACCAATAATTAATATTATGTAAATCAGTATTTAAAGGAAATTCCTTATTTATATATGAATCAACACTATTAATGCTAATAATAATGAATTTAAAATTATTTAAAAACTTATGCAATAAATAAAAATTACTTATGAAATAATTATGAATAATCTGCTGGTTTTGCATTTTCTTAATTATATAAATTGTAAAATTTAAAAATTAGTTATGAAAAGTGAATTTAATTTCAAATTCTTAGTTTCAAATATCATGGTTTCAAAATTCATGCTATGCAAAAAAATCAGAAATAAAAATAAAATATAAATCCAAGAAAATGCATAAATTTCGGTCAAATTGATATATTATTACATAAGACCGAAATGATTTTTTCAAATTCGGGGATTAAATTCGGTCAAATTCTGTAAATGACCTAAAAGTTTTTCCCTACTTATAGCTAAAGACCTGGCTTTTCTATTAAATAAGTTAATAAATTTCTGTTTTTAGGCAAAATATGGTCAAAAAATTTGTTTTCGGCTAAACAAAGTTCGAAAATTCGGTACATTTTTTAAAATGAATAAAAACCGGTAAATTTCTATAAAAAATATTCTTAAAAGATCCATTTAACAGTTATTTTGCACGTTATATCCATTTAACCGAAAATTAAAAATCTGGATATATATATGAGATTTATATGAGATCTCGAATATTAGAGACTCTAATTTAGTAATACGTTTTATTTCAACTCTAGTAAAAAATTAAAATAAGTAAAACTATATATACAGCTTTAATTTTGTTGTTTTTAAAATAATTTGTTAAAAATCTAATTTAAAACTTTTTCGAATATTGATAACATATGTTTAATAAATGTATGACAATATTATAATTTATTTCCTCTTTTAAAGTTTGTAAAATTATTGCTTTAAATTGTTCTGCAAATTTTAAATTATTTTGAAATTGATTACTAAAGTCAATCTTTCAGTTTAAAACACAATTCGCGATATAGTAAATGAACGTTTAGTATCAATAATATTATAGAAGAGCGCATTCAAGCGTGTTTCAGTGTTTCAGTGTTTCAGTTAACCCACTAATAATAATAGATACAGATAAGAGTATTCAATTCATACTCATTAATAAGTTATCAATTAATAATTCCATCATGTATTGTAAAAGTTTACAGTTCAATACCAATAATTATTATTAATCATATAATTATTAATCTTAATGATAAAATTGATATTGATTTCAATACAAGCGAAAAGAGTGTATAGAGTGTAAAGTGAGATACATTCCATATTTGTTATAAATGTTTTAATAAATACGCTAACATTAAACAAACTTAGGCTTTATATCATGTAAACGAGAATGTGATTGAAAATATGGGCAAATGATGAGGATTGTGGTCAATACGAGTCGATGCGAGTCAATGCAAGCCAATGCGAGCCAATAGAGGCAATAGAAGGCAATTGAAGGCAATCATAGAATCTATGCTCTCATTGACCTTGACTTTTACTTAATACCTATTCGAAACGATATGTTTTAGTGCTTTTTTGCATTAACGCTACAGTTTGTACAGTTTCTATGTTAACGATTGTTTGATGTGCACGCAAATAGGGCTCAAATAGGGCGCAAAGCATCGCTTAATAAATTGTATAATAACGCTCAATATTGACGTGATGTAACTGTGAATGACGTTAGTGGCGCGTTGGCAACCATAGGTAACGTTAGCCAACGTTAGGCAACGCAGTCAACGCCAGTCAACGTTAGTCGCATAAATCAATGGCAATCAACTTACCTCTACGTCGCTCTATGATAGCACTGCCTAACAATAGTGGTACAGGTTTGCCATAGGCTAGCATTGCT
>JAQIYA010002344.1:0-10021 GCA_034699355.1 Microtritia minima
TTTTTTTATTCAAATTCAATTAAACTTAGTTTGAGTAACTTTATTTAATTAGCATAAGTTTAATTAAATTAAGTTTATCAAAAAAATCAAAGAGTAAATATAGAAAATTTGGTCACTTTATATTCTTAGAATATATTATATAATATATTATAAATGTTTAAATGAAATTTAATTTAAAATAAACTTATCAGAGAATTTCTTAAATTAAAATTTATGAATGTTATACAATAAAGAAAGAAATTTATGATACATTTGTTTGATAAGAGTAATTGTCAGAAAAACTCATGTTTTGACAACTAAATAATGTAAATTCAAACGTATATAATTGTATGAAACATATAAATTATATTATTTAATTTAAAATTAATTTTTATCACATTATTAAATCCAAAGCTTAGCAATTAAAATAATAATTTTTTTATAAATTTAAATCTTATAATAATAGAAACGTTATTTAAAAATATTGTTAACTTTTAAAATAACTGATCATTTTTAAAATAATGTTTTTTCAAATATAAAAAATGGTTAAAATATTTAAAAATATTTGAAAATAACGCTAAAAAGATAGTCATATATAGAGTTAATATTGAAATATAAAAACTATGAAAATATATCATTTGTAATTTATTTCAAACATTAAAAAACACTATTGCGACACATAGACGCGTATTTAATATTTTAATTATTTATATGAATTCTAATATAATTATTATGACAAAATAATTTTATTCATTTTTAAAACAAATATTAAGTACCACTTCCAGAATAGCACAAACGAACAATTAAAATGTTTAATTTGTTTGATTGCGATGACAAACGAGAGGTTTCTAATTAAAAATTTCAAACAAACAACAATAGAGAAAATAGAGAGAAATGTATAATGAAAATGGAGTATTTAACAGTGAGCTTGAGCTTGAGATTGAGAGAGAGAGAGAGAGAGAGAGAGAGAGAGAGAGAGAGAGAGAGAGAGAGAGAGAGAGAGAGCATTCATTAAAATTTTTAATTACCAAAGTAAAGAAGGCATTACGCAAGAATTGCATTCAATAATACTTCAATTCATTTCCTAACTCTCTCTCTCTCTCTCTCTCTCTCTCTCTCTCTCACTCAATAACACATTCTCTCTCTCTCTCTCATTCTCTCTTCTCTCTCATTCTCTCTCGACTCAAACATCTCTATTCTTTACTCAACTTCTCTATGCGGAAGTTTGATGGAGAGTGTTTGAAGTAGACTCGAACGAGACATTAAGTAAAAAATCAATATTTGAATATAAGAGTTAGCTAATATATAAAACAACATTTTTCAAAGTGTTATAAAATCTTTGATATACACAATATGAAGATGAAATTTTACACAAATGAGCATTACATATATGGTAGTAAAATTTAATTTTTAAATGGTGAATAAACACCGTTATCTCATTCTAGTGGAAGATTCTTTCTTAAGATGTTCATTAGCTTTTTTCCCGATTCATTCACCACTTTCTTAGACAAACAGTTCCATATTCTTCTTAAACCAGTCATGTTTTTTGTGTCACTTTTTCTAATGCGATACTCTTTATTACATAAACCCCTAAATTTTTCAATTGGTCTCATGTGTGGCAGATTTGGTGAGTTCTGTTCTTTAGTTACACATTATATATTTAGTTACTTTAGCCACTCATGTGCTTTAAATTTGTAATGTCATGTTTAAATATCTGTCCCAAACCCAAATTTAAGATTTATTATGATATTTATCGATGAATTGAAGAAATCTCTCATTTAGACATTATTCCAAATATGTTACCACTAATACTTCCAGTGGTAAAGTAAAGTTCACTAACGTTAGCCAATTGGTCCATAGCTTGCCATACCATATATTGCTTATGATATTTGTGTTTTTTCTTAAATATTATTGAATTGGGAGCTAAAGAGTTGTCCTTAATATGATAATATTCTTTAGACTTTATTTGGTCACTTCTTCAGTGAAATATTTAGATATTAATTTTTAATTATTATCATTATTTTGATAGAAATGTAAAACTCGTTTAGCGAAGAGTTCGCTTTCTAACCATTTCATGACAAAACAAAAGATATTTATAGCAAAACAGATATATCTAATCAAAATATAGTGTCATATCATTCTTATTCCAAAATTACAACAATGAGTGCAGTTTGGATCTGATGCACGAGAGCAACAAAGTTTGTTGTTTTATATATTAGCCAACTCTTATGTATATAAACAAAACCATCTAAATTGAGATGAAATTCTTTTTCCGAAATTTACAGCAAAATTGAGGGATTTATTGTTAAATCAATTGGAATATAAAGGAATACTCGCTGATATAAAATGCGTTTCTTTTATGTCTTTGACGAAAATATTTTCCAACAATTATTATTATTATTATTATTATCATTACTTGAAGCCTTAAACTCTATATATTTTTGTTTTATGCAAATAGACGCCACTAATTTCTGCTCAATTAAATTTTTTGATATCAAAGCCGTTAGGAATTTCAGTGCGAATAAAATTTGCAAATTGGTTTGGATAGGAATGAAGACTGAACTGAACATTTAATAGGTATTAAAGGAGAGCATAATTATGATAGACATAGGCTTAAGTGTTAGCGCAGACAAGTTTATTCTGGTTTATGAGAATAAGCGTAAATATTTTAATTTTAAAATATGGATTTCAGAATCTTAATTATGAATTTAGGATTTTATATTTATATTTTATTAATTCTCTATATTTGTTATATTTTTTTTATTGTACTCACAAAACTGAATCAATTGTTTAACTTTGAATTAATAAAATAGATTATCAAAAAATAATATTTATCTAGTTTTGAAATATTGCAATTATTTTACCAAAATTATAATATAAATACAGCGTTAATGAAGTAAAATAATTTAATTTTCATTAATTTGTTTTAATGGGAAACATTTTATTTTCTCAATAAATGCATTTTAATTGATAGTAATAAGAAAAAAAACATTTCACATTATGAAGTTATGTCAATTAAAAGTAATTTAATTATTATTATGGAAATTTTTACTTAATTCAAAAGAGATTTAAGCAAATATTCAGTTACTTATGCGATCGCTTATGTTTAATGTATTTTATCAAAACTTAGTTTACTGTAATTTCATTTATAAACGAAATAATTTTGCTTTAAGCTCGGCTTAGGATGACGTCAATAACGTTAGTGGAAAATGTTTCCCTATTTATTTTACTCTTTTTCGCTTACTTATTATACAAAAATTTCACCTTCAATTAATAGAGCTATTCGTTTAAATTATTGTTTTGAATTATTTAATATAAAATTCTGTAAAAATGAGATGAACATTATAATCAAATGTGTCATTTGATTAGCATTTAGAGTTGCATAAAGTATGAAAATATGATTTTGACAAATTTGATTAATATCGCAGAATTATTATAAACAATTGCTTTCACAATAAAAGATAAGTAAAACTGTTAATATTTCAAAATGTTAATAATATATAAATACTGAATAAGCGTTTACATAGTTTATTGATAGAAGAGATTCATTGCCAGTCTAGACACATAAATATCCCAATTCATAACCATTTCTCTCCAAACTTTACAATATCTCTAATATTCTGATATTCTTGCAAATTCTATAGCGTTAGAGCTCGTGAGTCGAAAAAGAATTTCAAGTCAGAAATAGTTTTATTTCCTTTGACAATCAATTTATGGTAATACAAGAAATGTGGCGCTATTTAATGCAATACAATACCCAAATGTTTGCTTTTATCTCTATCATAATCATAGCCTTAAAGAAAGTTATTATATTCTATTACAATTCTTCATATCGAGGAAGACGACGACGAAGAAGAAGAAGATTGAAGAAAATGGTTTTAGCAAAATCAAACACAAGACAAATACTGTACTATCTTGTGATAGAACAATATATTTGAGTGAGTGAGTGAGTAAGAGAGCCAGAGAGAGAGAGAGAGACAGAGAGAGTAGTTTTAAGAATATATGAAATAAGAAACTAAAAATCTTTATTAATGCCATTCATCACAAGCTAAATAAAAAATATAAGAATAATAATAGTACTAAATAGAAGCATATTTCAATTGATGCCATTTGTTAATGATAGCTGTCATAACATTCAGAAAGCTTCAAACTTTTTTTTTCAAATATATTGCGCTCAAAAATTATGATTTCCTGTCCTTATCTTTTAAAAATTTTATGTACGCCTATTTATAATAAATAATACTACAGTACAGAGTATGTAACATCACTATAACGGGTATGTCAAACATTAATAATAAAATTCTTAAGTTAGAAAAAAGTTTTCAAAAGTTTGTGCTTATTAAATATTTGCTCAGCAAAGAAACTTTATCGACATTTCTTTTCACATTTATTCAGTGTATATGTATATATATATTTACAGGAATACTTAATATCTTCGATATTATTGCGTATTCTTTGACTAATAAGAAAAATGCCAATTTCGACATTTAGTTTGAATGTCAAACATGAAATTACAGTAAACAGATCACTGAGAATATTCTGTTACTATTTGACAGTTTAAAATGTTTTCAAATATGAATCGCGAGATATTTCTGAATAATTTGTTTCCTGCATTGTTGTGGAGTCAATGTTAACAATTCAAAAAGAAATATAATAAGATGATAAAAACTCATAAAAATTTTGGCATATTTTTATCACAAGAATTCTTAACTTGTTTTCTTATTGCAATTACTAAAAATTACAGAAAAATTGTTTAAAAGTTGTATTTGAATTCTTGATATTTCTGTTAAAATCTTTAAATAGTTATTTTTGGAATTTAGAGATTAAAATCAATATTTTAAATACACAAAATTACTTCTATTCTTCTGATGGTTGATTTTTTAATCCATTTGTTTGAGTATTGTTATAAACAATTTTTTAGCATTTTAAACAAATATTGTTCAATTTAAGGCAATAATTATTCAAAAATATGATGAACTCGATATTTAACTCAAATTGTTTCAAAAACAAAACATCCTTTCGTTCATAGTGTTTACTGTACAGCGATTAAAGTTAGCCGACGATTGAGTTATTATTTAGTCTGATCTCATTTATAGTTATAAAATAAGCTGATATAATCAATTGATTTTCGTTTCATTCCGGAGAATTTTTCCCCCTTTACTAAACCAAAGACAGTTATCTTGGTTTAAGACTGACTGCTGCCAAACTTATGTGGCAAATAAGTATGAATAAAGCCAGTAATAAGCTTAGAGATTTAAGAATATTCTCGACTCATACCCAGTTCGTCTTAGAGTGTATTGACGAACGAATCCGTACGGATTTCCCACAGAAATTCATAATCCTTGCCAATTGTCTGTCTGCACGACTGACTGTGTTGGGCTTATATTTTCCCCACGAAATCAAAATATATTCGCCAGTTTCCTGGTTTGTGTTTCTTATTTGGTCTCTCTCTCTCTCTCTCTCTCCTTTTTTTCTTGATAGGGATATTCAATATGGATTCTGACAGAGCTGTCAAATCAAATCCGCTGTAACGGAATTTACAGCCGAAAGCATATTTGCATCCGAATATTAATTGCAAATTTTGTGCTTCTTTTTTTGTGGTGAGAATATGCGAGAAAATGTTTTCACTACTCTTTCAGTTTCGCGGTCGATCGGATTTTATGCGTTAATATATTAAATAAACATTTGACGTCATTAATTGTGTTCCTTATAAAGAGTAAACCCTAACTGAGAAACTTACGATCAAATTGACACCAAATTAAATGCTAAACAAAAATACAGAATAAGTATTAACTTATAATAAATTTGAATGTAGGAGAAGCAGGTGTATAAGTGGAAAGTTATAGGTGTAGAGCAATCATTAACTTTACATAACTGTGTGGCGTATATATGTATGCCGTCTAAATCTGATCTAATTTAAATGATAATGAAAGACTATGGACAGTCTTTAGTCAATAAAGCCCAAAATACACTGAACTAATTATTTGCAATACTAGGTCTGAAAATATCTCGTGCAATATAACTATAAATGCAAATCAAATACGCTTGAAATTCAAATCAGCTTCGAATCATATTCAAAGAATAACAGCCAGAATTTTTACATTAAGAGCATGAATGGCATGAACAGCCACTGTCACGCTAGCTCTGCATAAGCTGTTGCCGACCATCTCTCCTCTCCCTCACCACTTATTTCCTACTCTTCCGCCTTAATTCAAGGTAAAGCTCGCTATATATTATTTGAATAGAGAGGTGCGCTTTTACGAGCTTATAATAAAAAAACAGGAAAAACTGGCGAAAAACTCGAGCGAACTCATCGAAAAGCGAAAGTCCATTCAAACAGCCATCAGTATATAAAAAAAAATATGCCACCTTTTATATCACCTCACACTCCAACCAACAACAACAACAAAAAAATCAGGTCAACCCAACAAAGAAAGAAAACTCTGGTGTCCTGTTTTATTTTTTCGGCGCGAAAGAGCGAGGATGACGAGGGGGAGGGAAGAGTGAGTGAGTGAGTGAGCCGTAAAACCAAATTGAAGCGCCACTCCTGTCACCATTTAAACAGTAAAAAATGAAGGCATCGACTGCTCGACGCTGTGCTGCAAATTGTCTTCAGCGCGTTATTGGAGGCGCAGATGCGAACGCACTACTGCTCCACATTTTACTGATTCTTCGACCTATCATTGACAAGCCTTGAAAAATATATTCTCTCTCTATTTATCTCTCCGAAGCGAAAATATAATCCCTTTTTTTAAATCAAAAAACTCTTTTTTTGTTTTGGTTTTTCTAATTTGTTTTCTCATTGATTTCGAATTGATATTTAAATTTTGAATCAGAAAAAGTCTAATCGATTAAAGAGAAACTTATTTTGTATTAATAGTACGTAAAAATTTCTAGTATCGAGATCTCCATTCACTGCTTTTACCGTAAAGCATGCCATTCGGTAATATTTACCTAACACTCTACATAGCTGTCAAAACCAAGTCGCATGTGGTCAGCGATACGTTTGACGGGTAAGTAATCCAAACTATTTATTTGTTTTTGTTTGCCTAATTTTCATTATTGAAAACAATGTCTTGTTATTTATTATTTCGTTAAACGTTTATTAAATAAGCATTTTTTAAACTCAACACGAGATCAAACTTTTATATAGAGGTATTCAAACAAATGGTAATTGTGTTTATTTTATGAAAAAAGATGCTTATTTCGTGAAAAATGCGAAAGTATTTTATTGGACAGCACTGGAAATAATGTTTGCTGTTTACAGACTATACTCTGCATTAAATAAATTGAACTCTCTTTGCATTTATCTCTTTCTTTCTCTCTCTCAATCTTACAGAATGGCGAAGAAAAAGAGCGAACAATTTGTCTCTCAAGATATGAAAAAGAAGAGCCAAACTCAAGCTCAAAGCAATGGACGGATCGTCAGGAAATAAATAGCCTCTCGTCTTATTTTCCGTCGAAGAATTGTTTGGTGGATATTATAAAAAATATATATGTATTCAATTAGCAAAGTTTCAAATAAGGGGGGAATGAAAAAAAATGTATTTCCTGCTCAAACCATACTCGCACGAGAAAAGCATACCTAAACAAAAAACTTCTATATTTTTAACTGACTCTATCAGTGCGCTAAATCTGTATCCTTTTTGTCGTCGACGGCATATTATTTCACTATTATAAATAATCATATGTTTAATAACGTCCTAAATTTTAAACTAATATTTCGTAACTCGAAGCCAAAACTCTCTCTCTCTCTCTCTCTCTCTCTCTCTCTCTCTCTCTTATGCTCGCTTTTCTTGAGGTATTGATTCAGAAAATTTATATCAATATTAAACAAAACCAAAAAAAGTAATTGCAAGCGTTAATAATGGTTATGTACAGTAGTTTGCAGTTTGTACCGTAATATTGATAATTATCGTGTCAACCGAGAGGCTCGAGTCATATATAAAACTTCACACATAAATGATGGTATTGTATAAAATTCGTGTCTGGAGAGTATTTTGCGAGCCTTACAGGCTTGAGTATCATTAATAATTACTCATCAAAGTAAAAAATATTTCCCTTTTTTTATTATAACCAATGAATTTGAATAATAATATTTATATTAAAATATATATATATATATAAATAAAAAATTTTATGTAATAATAAATGGGGGTAAAACACCATATAAAATAAATGTGTCAAAAAAATTTAATCAAAAGAATCTGCAGTAGAATCGACGAAAAACGATGTAAATAATAATAATGCAGATATAAAAAAATAATATAACTTATATCCATAAGAATTGTATACTGTTGTCATGATAAAAATCCAATTTAACAAATAATTGTAATATTGGATATTAATATTTATATTAGTAATTATAATTATACTGAGTATAAATATTTAATGAAAAAAAAAGTTAAATTGAGTTTTATGTTTGAAATTTTAAAAAGTTATAATTAATATTATATTAACATAAAAATGTGAAAAAATGTTTTTTTTATATATATAAAACTTAATTTTTTAATAATTATATAATAATTAATATGTTGTGTGCTGTGCGCTTAAAATCAACTTTAAAAAGATATAAAATATGATTAGCTAATTGTATACACTTGTTGCCACTTAAAGCGTGCCACTTCACCAAAACATTTTTTTATTTGGAAATTATTTAATTATATAATCACATTAAATATATTAAATATATATAAATTATCTATAGTCATATATAATTTTTTAAAAATATAATTAAAAATTAATTTTTCATTAATAAGTTTTGCTAATATGTTTTTTTTGTTAACATTGTAAATAATTCTATATTAAATATTGATTTTAATTTGTAATCATTATTGTGGAAAATTTTATTTCTAAATTATATAATAAATTCTAACTTTAAGACAAATTACATGAAATTTTATTATTTATTAAAATAAATATGCGCTCACGTCATCAGTAATGCTTTGGTAACCTTTGCTTTGTTTAAATATTCGGTTTAAATTATAATAGAATTTAGGGATTAAAAAATTTAAAGAGTTTTAAATATATACGCCGTTTAATAAAGGTCTGACTATAAATATTTGAAAAAAGCACTAATAATAAATTTTAATTAATTTGAAAAATCACGTGAATGGTAACAATTAAAATTCGGCATTTTTGTATAACTATTGTTATAAATTTTATAATTTACATTAAAAAATATCGTAAGAAGTAATAGCGTTTTATAAAAAAATTATAGTTGCATTTTTGCATTGCTTGTTAAGATCATTATTTTCAAAGATGTAGGAAAATGCTTCAAACATTTATATTGTAAAATAATAGATGAGAGAGAGAGAGAGAGAGAGAGAGTAGAATAAATTTTAAAGAATTTTAAAATACAAACGAATTACTTTAAACCTATAGGCTCAGTGCTAGTTATTTATTAAAGAAATGAATTCAATTTGCATTAAATCAAGTAAGAGAAAGTCTAGTTGAATAATTGTGATTAAGTTACGGTATATTAATTCTTAATTGAATATATATTAGTTGTAATATGTTTTATTATCATATTAGCTTTATGTCAGCATTAATAGTTGTGTAACTGTTTTAATATGAAATTTTTCTGCTATTTCTGTTGCTAATGATTAATAGTTTTATTTAATTAATTACTCTGAAAATGCTTAGCACGCCGTGACTTAAGACACGATATCGATAGAAGTCGAAATCAAAATCGAAATATTTAGCAATAAAATTAATTTAGTTCACTAAACACAATACACGTGTTACTTCCACTCTCTGTTAGAAAACATTTTTTTCTTGCTTTCTTTTCTTTAATCGAGCTTTTAATATCGCGAGCCATAAGTACGCGTGTAATTTGCAAGCGTAAGCTTTAGAAATTAAATCTTTCATCTATGCAAACACACACAAACGTGGTGTGCATTCCTGTTATCGATTCTTGGTTTGCTCGTACTCTCCACGCTATCAGTGCTCTACCGGTTTGCGTTTGGATCGAGATATTTCCTGCAACACGGAAGAGGCTTTGCATTTAAAACACAAAAATCAATAATTCTCTCTCTCTCTC
>JAQIYA010002345.1:0-10020 GCA_034699355.1 Microtritia minima
TTGAATTATCGCGTGTCGCGTTTTGCAAAATTTATTGTTTTTTAAATTTTTAATTTAAATAAATTAAATCAAAATAAGCTCATTTGGATGCTCATACTTGTTTTAAATTAATTTGTATTAAGTTTTACGAAATGATTCTAAAAATTTGTTTTAATCTTATTAATTATACTTTTAAATTGACTTCATTTCTTGCTTTAGATAAAATATGAATTATGAAAAATATTTCAATGAATTTGAATTTATTATTATTTATTATAAACAATTCATTATATTTAATTTTATAAATTTTTATAGGAAAAAATATAATAATTTTTTTTTATTATAGATAAAAATAAGTTTTAGATTATTTCTAAATAAAAAGTTAGGCTTATTGTGTAATTTGTTATAAAATATTATGACAAACACAAGTAGAAATTCAAGTATATTTAAAAAGACAAACTTAATTTTAACATAAATTAAAACTGTAAAATTCGATTCAAGTATACTATACATTAATTCTGTTTTACTTTGTATACCATATGTTTAACGCTTTAATATTGAAACATAATTAAATAAAAATATATTGATTTGTTTTACAGTCGATAATATGTTTAATGAAAAAATTATTTTTTATAATTACCTAAACTAAACAAAGTGAGCTAATGCTTCTAAAAAATCATATCTTAAATTATCAATAAAAAATAAATTCTTTATTTCAAAATTTATTTTAAAATTTAAAAATAAACTCTATTATTTGGAATAAAATTAAACTTAAGCGCGAATCAAACGACTCCTCGACTGTAACTTAATTAAGTCACGTAATACTATAATTTAAATGTAACTGTAGTACAATTATTAATTAGTTTTGAATTAACACAAAACCAATTAATGTCGGCATACTTTTTCGCCACAATCGTGTGCGCACTCATTCTGTCGGCCAACGCCGGCGTCGACTATCAATCGCTGATCAGCCGAATCCGCGACAAAATCGCTGACGACCACCGCTCACAACCGGACGCGTTCTCCGAGTCCGACATCGCTCGCCTCAATTCGAGCGACTTCTTCGTCATGCGTTATCTGATCCGCAACAGCGACAACGAGGACGAAGCCATCGAAGACATCGGAAAGACGCTCCGCTATCGTCGCTCGATCGGCATCAACGACCACAACGACACCCACTTTCCCGCCGAATTTTACGCTCTCAAACAGTTCACCCTAAACGGCGAGTGGGCGGACGGCACGCCCACAATGATCTACTCGATGGCCAACTATTTTCCGACCGCGCCGGCCATCGACGAGCTATACATCAAGTTTCTGCTCCACGAGTTCAACAAAGTGGAGCTGATCGCTCTGTTTGTGGATCTGTCGAAAGCAGACAAATGCTACGGCGGTCGCAACAGGAAGTCTCAGTTTATACCGGACGGCGTAAAGGGTGGTAAGTGTCTGAAGCACCTCAACGACATCGAGTCGACCGCTTGGGAGCAGTTTTACGAGAAAAACGCCGATCGCCTGCAGGAGGCGGTGAAAGAGGCGAACGCCAACAGTTTGGCCGATCTGTTTAAATGCTGAGCTCAAATGAACCGCCAGTTAACTGCCGTTAACGGCGTCACTGTTTGTGGCTTTTATTTCTATTAAAGCAAAATAAACTCATTGAACTGTATTTTTTGCTGTTTATTTATTAAAGACAATATTAAATATACAGTAATACAAATTAGATAAAACTGTATATGTAATATAATTAATTATCACTCTACTGCGAGTAAATTAATGCGTTTGCGATAGCAATGTTAGAGTATAGGCAATAGAACACCTGTTTAGTGAATACAGTAAAAACTGCGCACAACAACAATAGAAGAATTAATAGAAAACATTATCAAAGTCAGCGCCGATATAAGTAGTCGAGAATTAGAAAATGCTAACAACTCATTCATTTATAGATGCGGTCATTGTATTATGAACGATGGCCAACAATTCGAACATATAATTAAATAAAATTTTTGTTACATATAAATATGTTACACTGTACGCTGCTCTGCATCGCAAACGCATTACAATTGACGCAGTATACGCGAATAATAACATTCATTTTATCACTTACTTAATCTAAATTAGTTGTTAGATCGAGAATAAATCAGGCGAATCTCAATCTCTGTATTTAGTTATAAGCAAAAATTTCCACAACCAAAAAATATTTGATTTTAACATAATTATAATTATGCGCTAAAAATAGATCTTATATATCGTCACATTGAATGGCGAAGTAATATAAAAAACAAGATGTTTTATTTTACGGCCGATTACTTTTTTTTATAAAAAAGTAAAATTATATTTTTTTGTGTAAATATCTAAGACTCAAACTTTTTTGCTTATGAAAAATAATTTGATGAAGTTAACAAGATTGAACACTATTATTAGCTTATTTAATTAGTGTGTTACTTACTTACTTACTTACTTAAGCGCTCACTACGTTCGCGCTTCATTGTTGTATTTTATCTCAACAATACTTAAATTTTATTTTTACAAGTTTCCCTTTGTTAATAAAGAGTATATGTTATATTAACCCATAATATCTAATTTTGTCAAGTAAAAACTCTATTAAACAACTTTCCCTTTGTTAATAAAGAGATTTGTACAACTTAAAACCCTATGTAAACGTCACTAAATTGGGCCAACTATAGTTCCTTCCCTTCATCGGGAAGGAGGGGGACAGACGGACAGACGGACAGACGTCTGTCATCTGTCGTCATGACACCCGGACATCTCAAATCCATAGCTTGCTTTTGCCAAACACAAAATAAGCTAAAAATAAATTCCAAATATTTTAGATATTTGGAAATTAAAAAAATTTAGTCTATAATATTGTTATTTCTAATTCACTTTATTTCCAATAAAAGCTAAAGTAATAGAAGCGCACATCAAACACATGCTCGACTGTAACTATTTCAGTGACGTAATACCGTATTTTCAATATTTAAATATAGTAAAATTATTAATTACTTTTGTAATTAACAAATGTCGGCATACTTTTTCGCCCCAATCGTCTGCGCGCTCTTCCTGTTGGCCAACGCCGGCGTCGACTATCCATCGCTGATCGGCCGAATCCGCGACAAACTCGTCGACGACTACCGCTCAGAACCGGACGCGTTCTCCGAGTGCGACATCGCTCGCCTCAAGTCGAACGACTGGTTCGTGAAGCGCTATCTGATCCACAACAGCGACAACGAAGAGGGCACCACCGCCGCCATCGCAAAGATGCTGCGCTACCGGCGCGCGATCGGCATCAACGACCACAACGACACCGATTTTCCCGCAGAATTTTACGCTCTGAATCAGTTCACGCCGAGCGGCGAGTGGTCAGACGGCACGCCCACCTTCATCTACTCGATGGCCTACTATTTTCCGAGTTCGCCGGCTCTCGACGAGCTGTACGCCAAGTTTCTCCTCCATCTGCTCAACAAAGTCGAGCTGATCCGAGCCGCCGACGAGAAAGCGGTCTACAACTCGTGGATCCTGTTCGACAACAGCAGTCTGAGTAACATCGATCACGTGGTGATCGGCCGAATGCTGATGTTTCACCGAATATCGATGCCCAGCTTTCCGAATGTCGGCCTCATTTCGGGCCTGTCCTGGTTCACGCAAGTGGTCTGGAGCGCCATTAAGATGCTGCTGCCCGACGACTTGGTCGCTAAGATGGTGGTCAGCAACGAGATCGCGCAGTACATTGATTTGGCCAAAGCGGACAAATGCTACGGCGGTTCGAGCGAGAAGTCTAACATACCGGACGGCGTGAAGGGTGGCAAATGTCTCGATCACCTCAAGCACATCGAGTCCGCCGATTGGGAAAAGTTCTATAAGTTAAATGCCGATCGCCTGAATGCGGCCGTCAAAGAGAGGAACGCCGAGAGTCTAAACGATCTGTTCAAATGTTGAGTTCAGATTACCTGTGAATGAACACGTCATTGTATGCCTGTTTATCTCTAATATAGTAAAATAAATTGATTGAACGTATATTTTGATTGAATTTATTATAAACTATTTTTTTACTCACAGCATTTAAATTTATATTTTATTGTTTTTTTAGTACAAAAATATTTCAACATTGAACGACTGTCTCACAAATATCTCGAAAGGTATATACTTTTCGCATTATAATTGTAAATTTAGAAAATCAGTAATTCTTATCTGATTAAACAGTATATATAAGTTATATAAGCGTGCATAAACTGCACGAATAATTACTCTCATCCTTACATCTAAATTTGGTATTTGATCGCAAATAAATCACTTTCTATATCTGTTTCTCGCTTTTATTTCTACTCTTTTTAGGTACAAAAATTTTCTGCTCACAAAAATTTGATTTCAAAAATAATTTTGTTTAAAAATACATTGTATCTTATTTATGTTAACAATAGACTAATAAATGCATTGTCAACATCAAGGGCGACCTCTTTTCCCACTTTCACTTAGTTATTGATCTCTCTCTCTCTCTCTCTCTCTCTCTCTCTCTCTCTCTCTCTCTCTCTCTCTATCTCTCTCTCTCCTCAATTTATTTATTTAATTATATTTACCCACTTGTCATTTGCAATCTTAGCAAAACATTAGCATTAATTTCAGCGCTGATGCACAATCATCAACAACTACACGCTTGGATAACAAAATAATTTACTAAAGAATTATATTCAGTTCTGACTTTTGTTTAGGAATAAGTTGATAGAACTGTATCTATTTTGAAAGATTATAGAGTTGAGAGCGCAGTGTTTTGCGAATTGTGTTAAACTAGGCATAAGTAAAATCATCTAAACATAAGAGATCTCTTTAGCTCAGTCTGTCATTTCTCGATTAATTTTCTGTTTCCGGTTTATATTCTTGGTTATCATTCTCTACTATTCCTCTACTGAGAGAATTGCTATTGAAATAAGCGCTATTATTTTATATGCTCTGCTAAGAATTAATAACAAATTAAAAAGAAAATTTTTAAATAAATTTACATTATATTTGATTAAATTTATTATTATTTAATTTGGAATTGTTTTATTTATTTATTTATCGTTAATATGGATAAAGTCAGGTAAGATTAATTTAAATTTTATTTAGTTTTGTTTGCATTTCATTTTTTATTAATTTTTAAAAGATAATTCATAATTTTTAATTATTATTATATGTTTATCCTAATTCATGTTAAGAAATATTAAAAATAAACAATTCTTCTTTCGGTCAAAAACAGAGATTTACATATTTTCGGTATTGGAAATCCACTTCTGGACATAATAGTCAACGTTGACGACGCTTTTCTGCAAAAGTAGAAATTTCGTTATATTTATTTCAATATTTATAAAATAAAATTTATTTTTTAGAGAAATAAAATACAAAAATGTGTTTATCTATTTAAATACTTTAAACTAAAATTTACGCACAGATTAATATTAAATAAATAATAATTAAAACAAATTTAATAACGAGAAAATACATTCGCAGATACGGTCTGCCAAAGAACAGCGCCATAATCGCCGACCCGTCGCACGAGTCCATGATCGACGAGCTCACCAACAACTACGAGATCGAATACCTGGCCGGCGGCGCCGCTCAGACCACTCTCCGATACGCCCAGTGGGTGATCAACAAGAACAATCCGGTCACCACTTTTCTCGGCGCGGTCGGCAACGACTACTTCGGCCGCATTATGGAGACCCGCGCTCACGACGACGGCCTCAACGTTAAGTACATGATCGACACGAAGAAGAGCACCGGCACGTGCGCCGTGTTGGTCACCGATCAGGGCAAGAGTCGCTCTCTTTGCGCGTTTTTAGGTATAAATAGATTTTTTTGGTGCTTAATTATATGTTAAATTTTGGGTTTTAATTTTGTCGTTGTTGTTATGTATGAATTCAGGCGCGAGCGAAACGTTTAATAAGTCATTTTTGCTCAGCCATTTTAATTTGGCCGAAAAGGCTCGACTACTGTACGCCACGGGACACATGCTTTCCGGTATAAAATGCTTTTTTTCAAACACAGTTCATTATTACAGCGTATATTTGTTTTTAGAATAAAAAACTTTTTAGATTATGTTTGATCTAAAAATTTTTAATGTTAAAAAAATATAAATTATATTGAATACCATTTATTTGATATTTAATTGTGACAGTTTCGGCGGACAGCGTACAGCACATGGCTCTGCACGCGCACGACTGGGGAAAGGATTTCTTTTTTAATTTAGGTATGCCTCGAATTATTCAAACCGTCGAATGATTTTCAATTAATAATTTAGTTTTCTAACATTGAACAGCCGCTCCGTATGTGAGCCAACGGTGCTCTAAAGATCTTCTAGAGCTGCTCCCATACGTGGACTTCTTCTTCGCCAACAAAGACGAGGCGCTCTCGTTTGCCGAACTTCGCGGCTATAAAGTAAAACCACTGAACAAATAAAATAATTAATATTGAAAATAATTATTTTATAACCATTCAAAAAAATAAAAATTAGACCACAGATACCAAAGAGGTGGCAAAACTGATCGCTAACGAGAAAAAAATGAAATACACGAACGACTTCAAGCAGATTCCGAGCTCGTATAAGGCGATCCGAGTGGCGATTATCACCCAACAGGACCTGCCGGTCATACTGGCGCGAACCGACTCCAATCAGGTGCTCGAGTTTCCGGTGACTCAGCTCGAATCGGACGCCATTCGGGACACTAACGGCGCGGGCGACGCGTTTGCCGGCGGTTTTCTGGCCATGTTTATCGAGAACAAACCGCTGGCCGAATGCATACGCTGCGCGATCTATTGCGCCGCTCAATGCATTCAGCAGTTGGGCTGCTCTCTGCCCGCCAGCATGAACTTCAAGTGATTCGGCTTTGCATTTGCTCTCACTTTTCTTTTTGGTTTCGATGATAGTGTTAGATATTTCAGATAAATTGGTTCTTATTTTTTTTGATGTGAAATAATTGGAGTGAGGTTTTACTGTATGTATGAGATGTATGTAATTTAATAATGAAGAATAAAATCAATACAGTTATAGTTCAATTCAAATACATTTTGTTTTATTATATTCACATATATTTTAAAATGAAAATATCCATATATTGAGCCAAACGCACACAATCTGATCATATTTAAGGGTAAAAAATAATTTAAGACAATTCAAAGGACATTTGAACGGGTAGAGTGCAGCCCAGCTGTTGCACGCTTTCGGCGGCGCAGTATATCGCGCAGCGGACGCACTCCTCGATCGGTTGTCCGGTGGCAAACATGGCCAAAAAACCGCCGACAAACGCGTCTCCCGCGCCGTTCGTATCGTTCAGCTTATCCGCGGCGATATTTTTCACCGGAAACTCGAGAACCTTATCCGAGTCGGAGCGGGCGAGCAGAACCGGCTTTTCGGCCTGAGTCACGACCACCACTCGTCCCTGTTTGTACGGGTCCGGCGGTCCGGCATTGCCGGTAGATTTCATTTTTGGTTCGCTCGCTATCTGTTTGGCCACCTCTTTGATGTCCGCGGTCTAGTTTTCGGGAATAAAATAATCTAAAATCTCTGTCTATTTTTATTTTAATTATTTCATATATGTTGTCTATTTCCCGCTCGGCCTTACATTATAACCCTTAACGCTGGCGAGTGATAGCGCTTCGTCTCGGTTCGAGAAAAAGAAGTCGACATACAGAAGCGTTTCGTTTAGATCTGATGACTGCTTTTCGGCCACATAGGGTGCGCCTAAAATTGCGTTATTTATAAAAATTTATAAAAATAAATTTGAAATTTTATTCGCGTTTGTTTACCTAAATTGAAAAATAAATATTTGCCGGTTTGGTGTGAGAGTCGCGCCAATTGCAAGACGCTCTCCGCTGAGACTATAATGAAAATTTTAATAAAATTAAATTAAATCTCGGATAATTATATTTATTACAATAGTTATAAATCAAAACATTGTCAAAAAAATAAATAAATACCAGACAACATATGGCCAGTGGTATAAATGAGTCTCGCTCTGTCCACAAACTGGACGTTAGAGTCGAGAAACTCTTTGGCAAACTTTTGACTCGCGCCTAAATAGGCGCACAGCGTCCTCGACTTTCCCCCGTCGGTGACCAGTACGGCACAGGTGCCGGTGTTGCTCTCCTGGTCCACCTGATACCGGACACTAACGCCCTCATTGCGGGCGTACTTCTCCATAATTTTGCCGAAGTAGTCGTTGCCGACGGCGCCGAGAAAAGTGGTGAGCGGATTGTTTTTGCCGATCACCCACTGGCAGAAGCGCAGAGCGGTCTGAGCGGAGCCGCCGGCAGAGTAGTCGATACTGTAGTTGTTGACGATCTCGTCGTACATCGTTTCGTGCCGGTTGTTGGCTATGATGGCGCTGTTTTTCGGTAACTCGTATCTGAATTTTTTGAGTGAATGGTTTTGGTTTAAAAGAAATTATTTGAGATAAATACAGGACAAACACTTACTTATTTAAGAAGTCGTCGTCGACAGTGGCCGTGATGTCCAGTAGCGGATTGCCTATACCGATGATTTGCATGATATTGCTATGGCGCAAATATTTTATGTATATATAAGCTATAAAATAATGTGATTTAAAATGATTGCATTTAAACCTTTGTATATCCATGTTTATTCAGTCAATTCTCGATAATAATTGAATATTTTCTATATAAAAATATGAATAATTCAACAATTATTAACAATTATTGTTATAGCATTGTTAAAATAGATTTATTGAATTGGTTGCTAATAAGCCATAATTAATATAAAATATCAATTGTGAACTCAAAATAGTTTCGATTGAGCGACAGAGAGATGTAAAATTTCATTTGAGATCAATTTTAAAAACGGAGAGAATTACTAAATTAAATTGATTGCAAGTTTAGAGTACAAATGTCTTTATTTAATTGTTTAAAATAAGTAAACCTTAAACCTTAAGATAAATAGTTTAAAATTTCTGAGTGTCAAAAGAAAATAAAGTGTTTGTTTGCCAAAAAACCATTTAACTGTGAATGCGGTTCATTTTTCTTATTCATTGTCAAATATATTTTTTATTGTTAACTTTAGTCTAGCCGTTGAGTTAATCAAAATGTTATTTTAAGATATAGAATAGCTATATTTTAAACCATGTAAAATAAATTATTGTCTAAAGCTTTTAGCATTTTGGCAAAACAATTAAATAGTTGGAAATTTATTTCTACTGTAAAGTATTATATTTAATATAAAAATCTGGTCTATTCTTTTTTGAATTTGAATTTAAATCTTACTTCTGATATATAATTTAAAAAAATATGAATTGATTATTTTTTTTTGATTTCCAGAAGTAAATAATTTTACAGATAAAGATAATGTAATTATGTTATGTCATAAACTAGTTGTCAGTCTGTCCCTCTGTTCTCTATACCCCTCGATCCCTTCGTCTATAAATAAATAGATGCTACGGGTAAATATGGCATTTTAATATACTTTTAAGTAGTCAACAATTACTACAGCATACAAGTTGGACATTACTTATAAAATTTTCTTAGTCTGACAAAATCCGACAAAGTCCGTAAAAAAGTTTTTATATTAATTTATTTTATTTTAATTTAAATTTTGTTCCTTTTAATTCTGAATAATACAAATTAATACTAAATAAATTCACAGAAATTGATGACAAACTAACATCAATTTAGGCAAAGATGAAAAATAATTATAACTGAAAGTTGTATTTAAAAAGTAAATCTTTATTTAAATAATCATATTATCCCTCATTATAAATGAGTTAATTAGTATATCACGTGAAATATGAAGGAAATAATTCAGACTTATTAAATATTTTATAACCTATAATTTACTCACATTTATTTATAAGAACATAATCATAATCATTACTCGCTATTAATATTTTTTATTATTTTGTTGTTCTGTTATTTTACAAAATTACCACATTTATATTTATTAGATTGTAATTTAATTTAACATTGTATTCAACATTTTTTAGCTTATTTTGTGTTTGGCAAAAGCAAGCTTATGGATTTGAGATGTCCGTCCGTCCGTCTGTCTGTCCGGGTGTCCCCCCTCCCGAT
>JAQIYA010002346.1:0-10013 GCA_034699355.1 Microtritia minima
AAATATGATTAATTATTTAATACTATAAAGAATATAAAGTTATAATTAATATTATCATGATATAAGAATATTATGCTTACGGAGTTATGTCATATTTTAAATTAATGATATATAAGTTTATATAATGATGGCAATCATTTAATGTTTAGTAATTTAAGGCATAATTAATTTTATTACGATTAAATTTAGTAAATATATGCTAATATAATTCATAATAAATTTATTTAAGTTAAATAATTTTAATTGTTTTTGAGGCAAAATCAAATTCAGTACATTTCGAATTAAATAATAAGTTAATTAATTTTATTAGTCATATCTAGAAGAAAATAATTATGATCTCAATTATGTAATTCGTTATTTATTAAATGTTTTGCAAACAATTTATAATTTTTAAATACCAATTAAATTTTTTATATGGATATATAAAATTTTATTTAAGTTTCTATTAAGATTAAATGTATAAATAATATGTATAAATATTTAATATAAAACTAAACATATATTTGAAAATATATATTAAAATACAATTCTTTTAAAAAATTAAAGAAATAAAACAATTTTTTAAATATTTCAATCATAACAAGCATAAAATATCATTTTGAATTTTTATTACATGCTTATAATATAATTAATTTTAATTGTTAAGTGTTAATTTTAGACTTCTAGGGAATTTAATATAATATAATATGAATCGTATTATATGATTAATAAATATTTACATATAATTTATTTGTACTGTTTATAATAATTTGAAAATGTTCAAATTTTTAATTTTTGATTTTAATATTTGTTTTAAGCATTTAAGAGTTAAGGATTTCGTTTTTTGCATAACTGAAATTGTGCATTAGGATTGTTGTAAATAATTAAACTATTATAATTATTAGAAATTATCAGTTAAAAAATAATGGTTTCTATTAAACAAACAACTGATAATATATGCTTTTAAGTACAGTATTGCATCTTTGATTTGAATTTTTAAAGGAAATTTTTAAAATTATTAAACAAATAAATATTTTTATTTATATTAGCATTGAATTAAATTAAATTGTTTATTTAATATATTGTTTTTACTGTTTTGATTAATTTCATAAGTGTTTGTCATAATCGTAAAAAAAACTTTAAAATTCTCTACAAATGACTCAATACTTATTAAAATAAACTCAAGTATTTTTAAAGTATGACATCAAAACTTATGTAAATAATAAATATTAAAGTAGAAAAGATTTAGTAAATTATATGACATAAGTAAAAATTAAGTATAAATTAATTTTAGCGTTAAAAATGCTTGATTACGATTAATTGTTATTTAGTAAAGTTAGATTGAAGTAGTAGTTCGGCTAAAAGGCTAAGCTATAACTACTTCACGTCAATGATTAGTTAACGTCATAGAAGTTATTGTAAATCAAAACTTTGTTAATCTTTAAAATAAAATAAAAAGTAACAAAAAAGTGGTCGTCAGAGCGAAGTGTTCGCATCAGACACATAGAGACTCATACAAACACATAGAGACACACATGTCTGTATCGCCCACTATCGCATGCCTTCAACGCTTTGGGCGTTTACATGAGCACTGACTCTCACACACACAGACGAGACGTAAAATTGCAAAAAGAAGTATAATGTCATGTAATGCACTAAAACCTCAAACAACTACAGAAATTTCCATCCCTTCTCTCGACTCATTTTATCAAAAACCTGTCATTTGGCTCAACTCTTATTGAGTTTAAAAATGGAAGTGCTTATCGAGTTAACAACAATTTGTTGATTACGCTGTTATAAATAACATCAAAACGGATCGCAATAAAAGTTTTCCTATCGCTTGTATCGCAAATCCTTATTGTTTTATAGCCGACTCTCTCTCGCTTTCAATCTCTACCATAAATTATTTCGTGTTTCAACATTTCATTGACGTTATGGACACACGCAATGATGTACTTGTTTCAGATTTTTTATTTAAATAAAACGCGATCTCATGTGAATAAACTAAGTATCAGTTGAGCTGCCGTTGCGTCGAAACGTTTTCACACAAAATCGCGCAGTCCTTCGAAATAAAATAAATAAAAGTTAGGATAAAACTGTGACGATATTGTGTGCTAACAGTGGTATATTAGCTGAGAATGGCTATAACGCACATCTGCTGCATCGGAGCGGGTTATGTGGGCGGTCCGACCTGTGCCGTCATCGCCAGTAACTGTCCGCACATTCGGGTCTGTGTGGTCGACTCCAACGTGCAGCGCATCAATCAGTGGCAGAGCGATGAGCTTCCCATTTACGAGGTAAGTGTCACTAATTTGGTGTTGAGTGTTAGCATTAAATCTAATACCATAATAGCCACAATTGGACCAAATTGTGCGTCACTGTCGCGGCAAAAATCTGTTTTTCTCCAATGATCTCAAATCGGAGATCGAAAAGGCGGATCTGATATTCATTTCGGTGAATACGCCCACCAAAACGTTTGGCTTCGGTAAAGGAAGAGCCGCTGATCTTAAAAATTTGGAATATGTGGCCCGACTTATCGCCACTTATTCGCATTCAAGTAAGATAGTGGTGGAGAAGAGCACAGTTCCGGTTCGCGCCGCCGAAAGCATTAATCGCATTCTCAGGGCCAACACTAAGGCTGGCATCAGCTTTCAGGTGCTCTCCAATCCTGAATTTCTGGCGGAGGGCACGGCTATCAATGATCTGTTAAAACCAGACCGCATTTTAATTGGTGGCGACCAGACTAACGATGGACGGGAAGCCGTCAACCAGTTGTGTCAAATCTACTTGAATTGGATTCCGGCCGAGAAAATCATAACTACCAACACTTGGTCTTCAGAGCTCTCAAAATTGGCCGCAAATGCATTCCTTGCTCAACGAATCTCATCGATTAACGCAATTTCTGCCGTTTGCGAAGTGACCGGCGCTGACGTGACAGAAGTGGCGCACGCCGTCGGTTCTGATACAAGAATTGGCTCCAAATTTCTTCAGGCAAGCGTTGGCTTTGGTGGCAGTTGTTTCCAAAAAGATGTCCTTAATCTTGTCTACCTCTCCGAATGCCTTAATTTGCCAGAAGTCGCAACCTATTGGAGTCAAGTAAAGATGATTTTTTTGATTTATTAATTGCAAATCTTGGAAATATAGCGCATATAATTTTAACGCAATAAATTCATTTTTATGACAGGTTATAGAAATGAATGACTATCAAAAAACTCGTTTCGCTCGTAGAATAATAGAGTGCCTTTTCAATACTATTACTGATAAGAAGATAGCAATACTTGGGTTTGCTTTCAAAAAGAATACCGGCGACACAAGAGAATCGCCGGCTATCTTTGTATGCAGGCATTTATTAGAAGAAGGCGCCCAACTATGCATTTACGACCCGAAAGTGCCCAAACAACAAATCATTAAGTAAGCCAAATGTATTTAATAAACTATTTGCTTATTTACCTTAAGTTTAATTTGTTACCAGCGATTTGACACTGAAAGAATCAGATGAAGACGCGGCACGGTTTAAGAATTTGATTTCCATAAGTGATTGTCCGTATTCGGCCACTCAAAACGCTCACGCAATTGTCATCTGCACCGAATGGGACGAATTTCTGGTATGCAAATATTTATTCTAAAAATCTATTAATAAAGGAAAAAATTAAATAATGAATTAGTAAAACATTAATCTATAAAAAAACATTATTCATTTAGGAATTGGATTACAAAAAGATGTACGACCAGATGCTTAAGCCTGCCTTCTTGTTTGACGGCCGCAAGATTGTCGACGTCAATAAACTGCAATCAATTGGTTATCACGTCGAGACAATTGGACGCCGAACTTCCAGACCATTAATGAATAGATATATATCTTCTGAATGATAATTAACGCCAATTTTTACTATATGTACCACAATTTTTATTCCAAATTACTTATTTCTTACAGTATTTTATACAAAACTTTTTTTTCAATTTTTTCAAAGTAATTTAACGTTTAAGTAAGGGTTTTTATGTTTAGTCATTTAAAAAATTTTATTTAACCTATTTTTTAATTTTAATTATTTAATTATTTTAATTTAATGGCTTTGCGCCGATTAATATAAATTATTTGTAAGCGATTCCAAAAATGTGTGGTCTAATTAAAGTGATAAATAAATCATTTACCACTACATATTGCTCTTCAATGCGACTAAACTGAGCGTCTCTTATCAATTGTCCAGTGTTGACATTAAGCCTGCAATCATCGCTGAAGAGCCTCCATAAAGGCTCGATCAATGCCTGGAGTGTCTGGTAGAGTGTGCCGACTGGATATGCCACGTGTTCGGCGTAAATGAACTTTCCGTTGGCAACCAATACTCGTCTAATTTCTCTCAAACATGCGTTCACATCATCCACAGAGCAGAGCACGTGTGTGGACACTACAACGTCGACAGACTCGCTCTCAATCTGCCGCATGTCCTCAGCCTTTCCGTTGATTGACTTTTCCAGTTTTATATGTGCAAACTTTCGCCTGTTTTTCTCGAAAAATTTCTCAAAATGCGAGTTCGGTTCTAAAGCGATGAGACGGGTGTTGTTGGGGTAATACTTGAAATTAGATCCGCCACCGATGCCGATCTCTAAGAGGCGAACACAACCCAACCCTTCCTTAGCCAAAAGCGGATCGTGTGATGAGAGTTGCTTTAATGAGCTAAATATCTCTCTTTTATATTTGCCTAAACCAGTGCTCAGATTGAAATAATCAAACTTTTTGCTGATCCACACGAAAAAGAGTTGTTGAATTTGCTTTTTGTATTGAATTAACACGCATACAACTATGGACGCAATTATCGCTACGATAAGCAAGACGTATAAATTCTTAACTAGCATTTTAAACACAGTTTATTTTTCAAAAATAAACAGTAGATCAACAGTTGTATGCATTTGATGCAACTCAATCTCGCACTGCTTTCACTTTGCAATAATAACTAACACTCCCGGAAGCCTCACTTGAAAAGTTGTACGAGTTGTACGCCACTCAAAACAAGTTTACAGACAATTTTTCGTTTTGTTAATTGTTTGCTTTTGAAAGAGCGCTCACTATTACCCTCAACAAAATCTGTTGCTCTTTATTAACTTTTAAATTGAAATAATCAAATCACTATTTGACTATTTAAACTATTATTAATTAAAACAATATGATTATTTGAATGTGTGGCTATTTATTGTTGACCTTAAAATGAATTATAATAATAATTTAATAATACTTGTATCTAATCTGTTATATCTCTATTATTTAGTGCGTGATTGTGTGAGATTGTGTGCGTCTCTAATAACAATAATTATTATTGAGTTACTTCCAAACATTAATTTTTTCAATGTTCATATTTCGAAATATTTTAAATATATAGATAGATGTTAAAATTTAATTATTTAAAATACTTTTAAAATATAAACGCTTATTATTAATGGAACAGAGAGTTAAAAAGAGTAGTTTATGAATGAATGATGATGAGAGAAAAAGAAATATGAGAGAGAGAGAGAGAGAGAGAGAGAGAGGAGAGAGGAGAGAGAGAGAGAGAATTAAAATAGAAATTATAAAAATTAAAATTATGTTTAAGTGGTAAAGCCAGGGGGAAATACTGCTATTATATTCAAAAAGTGAAAGAGAAATTTAAAACACATTAATTTAAAACATATATTTTTAAACTTGATATTTTTACTTGACTTATATTTTCTATAATAAAATATAATTTTATTTTTGTTTTAAAAAATATATGTTAATATAAAAAGGTTTATACAACTTTTATTAGCTTAATATCAGTTTATCTTATATTCAAATAATTATTATTATCAATAAATTATTATCAAAACATAAAATAACGTTATTTAAGTATTGTCTCATTAGTTAAACAAGACAAAGCATAAAAAAGTTATAAAACACATAAAAAGGTGAAATTACAAAAATTAAAATATGTTTCTTTAATACGATTTATTATTATTATTTGTTCATATTTCATAATTACTTTTTAATATTAGTATTATATTTATACTTAAATTTTTAAATTAAGATCAAATTTAAATTATTATATTATAACTTATTATCAATTCATTAATAAAATTAATTTAATTTTTGCAATAAATTGTGTTTCTTTAAAACAAATTATCAACAAATAAATATTAAAATAATAATCAGAGATAATTAATAAGTTTTTTTTAATAATTTAATTAATAATAATAAATAACATAAGTATCATTCATAAAAACCAATTATAAAATATGAAATATAATAAGAAAAAAATAGTCTAACTCTCGAAATACGAAAAAAAACTTTAACTCATACACAAAAGAGTTTACAATGAATTTACTATACATTGTATTAATAGAAATAAAGATTTGTTTAATTGAAATATGGCGTCATTTGCAAGAAATACTTAAATGCTTAAATTGCATAGAAGTTGAATTAAAATTTAAATTCAAACATTTATTGACATATGATGTAATCGTTACATACAATTAACTATACTTTACTTTGCAAAAATGATAATGTTTATTAAAAAAACATGAATAAATAATATGTAAAAAATAATTAGGATTCAGCGAAGTTATGACTCGATTCATTGTTAACACGTGTTAGAGATCGTGTGGCAGGCAATTGATCACAGTCAGCACCTAAATTGTTGACAATTTATATTTAAAACGTCTCACTTGATTATATGATGATTTTGTGATTTGCATGCAATATTAATTATAATGAGTACCAGAAGTGGTCCGCTCGATGTTGGCCTCCTCGTCGCCGTCCTCCTCGCCGTTCAGCAGTTTGGCGTTATCCTCGTTATAAACTTTCTGATCAAAAGTTATTCCACTTCCCTTACTGTAAGTTATCATAATAAACAAATTCGCATCATTTATTAAAACATCGTAATAATTATATTAATTTTTACTATTTTCAAATTAATTTAATATAATTATAAATTAGTAATAATTAGTAATATCATAAGAATATTTATTTTTATATTGAATTCAAAGACAATTAAAAGTTTTTACAACTCCGTATAAATACTTTTTAAATTATTCTATTCAAATTTAATTTTAAAAATAAAAATAACGCTTTAATGTTTGATAATAAAATTTCAAACTGTTAATAACAGAAATAATGCTTAACAGATGGTTAAACTGGCACATCGTATCCTGACCTGTCCGCGGATTGAAGCTGAAGCGAATCAATCGGAACTGATACTGAGTCAGTCTGACCAATGGAGTTGTAAAAACTTTGCTGCGATTGATGATCGGCATGAGGTTGGCTTCGCGGGTAAACAATACCGTCGCCGATACTGAATTCAAGTTTTTCGTAATATCTTAGATATTGTGAATTGCGAATAATAATTAATTATAATTAAAGCAATACCTCGAATAAATTGGTAAAAACCATTTAAGTTTGTCGTCACCAAATACTTGGCAAAAGTTCTTATATTTTCCTAAATTATAAGCGTTTCGATTCGGACCACTTGCGAAAACGGGAGCTCTAAATGATTCTTTTGCCAAACAAATAAACATAAAATAAAATAACAAACACTATATGGTCATCACTAACCTAAAGTGGACCGATTGAGCAAAACTAAATATATGTGATAACCGAAAAGCGATACCAGACTAATGGCAAACATGATCGAAACGAAAAATAGAAACAATATGTGGAACTTTCCCCACTCTGGCAGTTCATTCTGGTTCGAGTAATAGCAATGGTCATTGACTTCAATCAAATCAAATCATTTATACATACCTTCCAAAATTTAAGAAAGTAAGGAAACGAAGTAATAGCTGAATAGAGACACAAAGCGAATGCATATCCGAGAAATTGTATAAAGAATTTGTAGTTAGAAAAAGAGACACAATTGTTGACCCTGTAATCAAAACATCATTAGTTAACTTAAATTAATGACATGATATAAGACATAGTGCATACCACGGACAGTGGTGGTCCATCTTTAGCACGCAGGTGTCGCACACGGAGCAGTGGTGAGCTCTGTCCGGCTTAATCATGAAGCAGGTCTCGCAGATGCGATACATGCCGTTATACGTGCGGCACTGAATCGGAAGATTGCGTTCCGAGACATAGCAGTCCAGAAGACGCTTCTGATTCTCTTCGTTCGACTCTTTCAACAGCTTCTCCTTTTCAGACGGCGGTAACCAAAACTGTGGACAAACAACGTTATTCAACACTAGTGTAAGTTTATGTGACTCACGTCTCTGGGAATGTGAGAGATGTCGGCGAAGATGGTCTGCCAATAGGCCCACATCGTGAGCACGTAAAGCACGTGAAACGGTATCAAATAAACAACTTTTAATATCACAGACTCGATGGTGAAGAGCGTGAGCTGAACCACATAAGCATAATAACCCCACGCGAGCACAGACATGATGAACAGCACGGGAAGCCATTTGAAGACACGGATGCAGACATCGCAGCGCCGTCTAAGCGATCGGCCGAACGTCCAGTTGTCCGCGTTGTGCACTCGAGACGGCATTTCACGCATCACTCGACACAATACCAACACATTCAACACAAACAATCGTCTTCTCGCGACTCAATTCAGTTCGTCTGCAGATGAGTATTGATTGCGTCTATCGATGATTAGCACTTAATATGGTATCAAACATGCATAATATACGGACAAAACATTTGCTCAATTCAGTCATATTTACGATTTGGGAGTGTTTCGCAGTTTCACTGTTAGAGAGTATGCACTCATCGCTAAGTAATACGAGTTTATCACAAACCATAGAGATGTTAGCCTTTCCTTAGAGTTGTGATAACTTTTCATAAACGAGTGAAACGCAATTTTTTGCCACTGTTTTAATGTTACTATAATGATATTACTCTAATGTGTACTGTGATTGCAAATTACATTAGAAAAGCTCTCGTTTCAAATGATTAGTACGGTTTAATGATTAGTAAACTTTGTAACACAAGTATGAATAATAATAATAATAATATTAATAATGTTTTGTTCGAATTTAAACGTTATTTATTTGATATGTTAAAAAATTATTTTAACGCAACAAACATTGTTGAAACTTACGAAAACACGAACTCAATTATTTTAATAAGTTATAGAGATTGACTTTATATTAATTTATCCCAACAATACTTTCAAATAAAATTTTTTAATAACAATATATTCTAACAATACCTTTAATTTAACTAAAACTAAGCTAAACAGCATAAAATAGCATATTTGCCTCTAATGTCCAACTTATATCTTAACTTTGAAAAGTTTAACTCTATTTAAATGTCACTAAATTTTACCCACTTATGGTTCATTCATGAATATAAAATTAACATTAATAATACATTTTAAGATAATTTATAAACAGTAATCTAAATTTATTAGCATTCATACATTCGTAGTGTCCGATTCTATTGTATCAATATTTCATTTGCCATAATTAAATACCACATTATATCATTGTATATCATTATTTTATAAGAAAACTACCAAATTTGCAAAATTATAAATTATACTTTCATTAAAAAAAACTTTCTGCTTTAATCTTATTTTTTGTGGACGAGTTAACCATAACCAGACAGCTTTATTCCTTAGTGTTATTAAATGTTAAAATTTCAAAATCGTGTTCGGATAATATCTCTTTTATAACCAGCTTTAAATGATTGTCTGCATTTCGAAAACTATTCATCGCTTTTGTTGATAGTTTATCAATTAACGTGTTAATCAATTGCTGGTCAATGCAATCTATAGTATTATCGCTCAATTGTATGCCAATATCATCATTTTTATCCATCAAATTAAGTCTTTTTAAAACTTGTTGTTTGTTCATTGAAATCTCATCCAAGTTATTGTAGTGTATTATCAATTTTTGAAGCAAATTTTTCCGCATATTTTTTATTTTCTGTTCCATAATATCCAATGATTTCAATGTCGATAATAAAATTTCAACATTTATAATTTGAGGCATGTCAATGATATTTGCCTAATTGATAAATTAAATAAGTTTTAACTATAACTTGTATTAAAAATATTAGAAACTTATTAATACTACTATAGAAT
>JAQIYA010002347.1:0-10011 GCA_034699355.1 Microtritia minima
ATACCATTACTTCTCCAATAATTTTATTCTGTATTCAATATCAAAATTTGTTTTCCTATCGGCAATGAAATCATTTTCCCAATCAATATACCCTTTATTCAGTTATTGCCATTTTCTTATTTTTCTATTTATATTAAAGCAATTCATATATGTTGTGTCACTCATGGCAAAGCAAGTTATAAAGATAATGGATTACAATCCTGATGGTCTTACTTTAGAAATTCAACAATTTAAGTCATACAAAGTGATTTTTAACACAATATTTAACACATTTTTAGTTTTTAGTTTTTCAAATTAAAACATCTATAATTGTAATTACATAACAACCGGTTATATAAACAACAGCTCTGAAAATACACGCATATATTTATTGAACACAAATGTTTTGTATTTTCTTATTGGGATATTTATGTTCTGACATTTTTCTGTTTCTTAATTTAACGAAATTTCATTTTTTTAATGAGTAAAAACATGTCTTTTACTCAAGTATGAGTAAAAAACAAGTCACTTAACAAATCTTTTAAAAATGACATAAATGTTATTTATACCCTATTTTGTGCCTTTTAAAAAATTGTTTACATAAGTACTATTAAACATTATTTTGGTGCACAAACTTTGGTTTTACATAATGGTTTCACGCATTGTTTGGTACAAACAATATCAAACATTTTGAACAAAAAAATTATCTTAATTTGCACTTTAATATTAAAAATATTACAAAAAATAAATGTCTTTTTAGGTTTTTTAATGGCTTTTATGACGCCTTTTTAAATACAAATTAGTGCTGTAATATAAGGTTCTATTCCTGATATAATAGAAAAATTATTTAAATTTCTCTTTTAAACGATCGCTTATGTAATAATCAAATTCGATTTGGCAAACATAAGACAAGCGTAACTGTTAGGGATGAGCATAACTCAGCTTCAGTTTGAGCTTTTTAAACTCAGCCCAAGATCAAGCTCGACGAGTTTAAATAATTTAAAATGATGAAATAAGCTTAAGCTTAAGCTCGATAAATGTTTACAAAGCTCGAATGAAGTTCAAGCTCAAGCTGTAGGTATTGAGAGCTTATGCCTAAAATATTATTTGCATCAAACAGAAAAACATATGTTATTACAATTACTATAAATATTGAATTGTATTTTTTATATGCATTGTTAAATCTTAATCACCAGTTATTATAAATAATTTATAATTAAATTTTATGTTCAATAAATATTGAAGTTTTTCATTAATATAAACATACAAATGGCATCTTTGCATCGATATATAAAAAGAGAAAATAATATATGATTTAAATGAAGAAATTGAAACATATTTTAATATTTCACAGGAAAATTCAAAACCAGATACAATTAATACAATTAATTGGTAGAATTTGCATACAAATAATTTTACTAATTTATGTAATTTTGCATATAATGTTCTATGCATTTCTGAAACAAAGTGTTACAATTGAGCAAATTCTTTCTAAAGCTGGAAATTTAATTTGCAACCAAAAAAATTATCTGATGGCTCAATAAAATCAATTGAATTTACATTCAATTAATAAATTATTTAATAATTAATAAATTCTTTTAATGGATATATTATAGCAATAAATATTTAATATTTTAATTCGAATAAAATTGATATTTTAAATCAAATTTTGTTAAATTATTTAAAATAAAGTTAAGCTCGAGCTCAAGCTTAGTGCAAAATGGAATTAAGCTAATCTTAAGCTGTAAGCTCTGTAAGCTCAAGCTCTAAATGTAGAGCATATGTCCATCATTAGCAACTCATACAAAGCCACACTCTTCTCACCGAAAATAAATATAATTATACTAATAGTTTCGAGCATTTATTATTTAAAAAAACATTTGATAGAGTATAGCGCATTATCACTGCGAAACAAGAGTTATATAAATATAAAGTCAATTCAATGAATGATACGCCGCACACAACTGTTCGTCTCTTTTCTACTTCACCCGCAAAGCTGTGCTATTATTGTATTCACAAATACTTTTCATAACAATCACATGTGTTTTCACGATAGCGTGCGGACACACAAAACATCGTGTTTTACATTCTCCTCTATTAATAAATTAATAAATAAATTGGCTTAAAATATGTGAAGCAAAATCAATGGGAATCGCGAGTGGAGTGCTCTCGACGAGTGTCGACCCGAGCAGTGGACACACGTCGCGATTAATGCGTTTGATTTCGCAATAAAGTTGGTCTCAGATGTGTCCGACTTTGACTCGAACTGTTTGAGTCCATAAAATACGCGAACAAATTTCTAGCGATTTAATTGGTTGGCCGAACGAGTAGAGCGAAGATAAATGGTTTGCTGTGCGCGTCGAGTGCTGTGAGCAGAGCTATAGAGAGCTTATAGCGGAGCAGAGCTGACGTTCAACTCTCGCACGACTCGTACGACTCGTTCCACACTTGCGTTCGCCGTCGACTGTGCTGTGACTCTGCTGTGAGCGCGAGTCAGTTCGGGTGTGTGTGAGTGCGTGTGAGACTCACTTCAGTGCTAACGAATTATTGAGTGCCGAATATTGGTTGCAGTGAAACGATATGACTGTCGCGACGTTTGAATAACTCGCGTAAATACTGTTTGATTCGATGCGCTCAATAACTAACAAAAAAGTTATCGCCAAATATTTACGACATATGTATGTGTGTCTCGTAAAACGTTAAGTGATTTTCGATAAAAGCGGTGAATTGTTGAACACAAACCCAAATAAGAGATTCAATTGTGGCGCTCAAAGTGTTTCGCACTTATAAAAGTGCGAAAAGCGTGAAATAAAAGTCGAAAAAAGTGTTGAAGATTTTGTGGGCAACACTTGCGCTCCTTTTTGTTGATTATTTCGAGTATTTCGAAATATCTTACAAATATCTTCACCTCATTGTTATCACTGGAAGAGACAGCGAGAGAGCAATCGATTTGTTTGGTTATGTCTGCAGATCGGAGCGAATATTCGTTGTGTTCAATAAATCACACCGAAAATGGGTTAGAAGTTTGTTTTATTGATGTACTTTTCATTTGATTCATAAATCTTGTCGCCTATTATTATGTATTTTCTTTGTATAACAATTTGCACTAATTTTAATCTCGATTTTGATACACAACGTCGCCATAAATAATATGGAAAGCGATTACGACTCTAACCAAGTCGTGACTAATCTGTTTCGCAAAAAACCAAACCAACCGTCATATCATATCACATCGTTTTGCGCTAATCTTTATTATTCATTTGGCAAAAAAGCGTCATTAATATCGCGCGCGTAAAGCAATGAGATATTTATGGTAAAACTTGAAGAAAATCTGTTACTCGAGTCCTGAACGCGTTAATGCGTTTGAATTTGTTTTACTGCTATTATCAGAAACAAAACAAAAACAATGAAAAAATCTTCTAAAAAATTAAAACTAATAGCCATCAAAATTACAGTCATTTGCAATTTCATGTATTGAAACAAAATAAGTAAAGCTATAAGAACTGTAAGCTCAAACTCAATTCAATCTCTCCATATTGAGCCGAATTGAGCTTTTGCTCAGACATTAATTTCAAGCCAATGCTATTTATATTTTTGTATTTATATATCTTAAGATAGTAATCGTAAGTCTCTGTTTGAACATTACCTCAACTAATGTTTATCTTAAATTTTTAATTTCAAATGTCAATATACTAATAACTTAATATTTTTCTACTTTAAATTTATAATATTGTTATACAACCGCTTATAACTTGCATTTGGATTCCAATTATTAACCATTAATGTGTTGCAATAATTTATCATTAATTTAGTTTTTTATTTGAATTAAGAATTTAACGTATTAATGGTTTTGAATCACAAGAATATCAGTAAAAAGCATGAAAACGATGTAATTATATAGACTCAGACTCCTAAAAAATTTAGAGACTCAAACTCAGGTCAATTCTATGTGTCGCTCAATTCAGACTACGAGTGGATGTCTCGGAGTTTACTTTAAGTTGAGGCTTATGTGAGTTTGAGAAAAATGTCGAGATTTAGTTTCAAGAATTATTAATTTCTTTTAAGTTTGAGTTCAGTTAAGCGTAATAAACTAAAACCCTATTGATCTGATGCTCATCGCGAGCAAACATATTTTATCACACGAACGAAAAATAAAATATAATCTACGGATAGTGGGATTTGTTTATCGACTTCGCTCCGACCGAATAACAAAATTATATAATGCGCCGAAAATATTGATTTACATTTATAATACGCTTATAGAAATTAATAGTCTTAATGTACAGTAGATTTTATTGTAAAGAATTCAGCTATTGTTCAAAATTGAATTAAAAACTTAAATTTTTGAAAAGCCATTTGAAGTGACTCTCGTCCGTAACGGTTCGCAACTGTTTTAATACGAAGTAAAGTTAATCTATATATAAACAGTTCATAGATATCTAAAGATACTATTGATGGCGATACTTATTTAATTGAATGCCTGAAAGAGTGATTGTTTTTTTATAAGGAGGCATAACAAAATCGATAAAACATTGATTCGGTCAGATTTAGCCAAAATACAAAAATAGCACAATAATGGTTTGGGGAGCGAAACGTTGAATTTGTTTCTTAACGGCAAATAACAAGTTGTGTCAAATTTGAGAAATTAAATTCAAGCTCTTTAAGCATTTATGTTCTCAAATGTTAATTTAATTTCAATTTATACGATTAAAGTTTATTATTCAGAAATTGAATCAGATATTACAGTATTCTTTTTTATTTAAAATATCGCTTAAATCATTAAAAATATACATGTATTACATTTAATATCTATTAAATAATTTAGTTATTTGAATACTAATTTATTAAATTATATAGTAAATATAATGTAATAATGTTTCATATATTATATTTATTATTAAATAACAACTAAGAATATGCAATCAATGACTTTGAAGTATCGCATTCATTAGTTTTTTAGTTTTTTTTAAGAAACTTTAATTTTTATGATTGCGCGAAAGCATTTGGTCCACGAAATAGGAAAATTTTGTTAAAAGTTTTATAATTATTATGGTTATTATGGTTATTTCTGTTTTGAATGCTTATATCAAGTAAAGATACTTTATTAGCATTTTTAAAAGAATTTTCTCCTTATGTAATTTAGGTGTAGACCCCTCTAAAATTAAAAACTATAAGAAAAAATTTAGTTAAATTTAAATATTTTGCGATACCATTACTTCTCCAATAATTTTATTCTGTATTCAATATCAAAATTTGTTTTCCTATCGGTAATGAAATCATTTTCCCAATCAATATACCCTTTATTCAGTTATTGCCATTTTCTTATTTTCCTATTATATGAAAGCTATTCATATATGTTGTGTCACTCATGGCAAAGCAAGTTATAAAGATAATGGATTACAGCTCTGATTGTTTTACTTTAGATGTTAAGCAATTTAAGTAATAAAAAGTGATTTTTAACACAATACGCAGTTTTAGTTTTTTAAATATTAAAACAAAATAATAAGATAAACAAAACAAGATAACATAAGAAATCGATCTGAATATATATTTCTATTGAAGTTAAATAATAGCATAAAATCTGCATTTATATGGATTTATGTAAATTTTCGCTAATTTTTATGATTATAAAATAGTAATTTTTCTTTAACTTTTTTCAAAAATTTATCCACATTTGGACACAAACATTGCTAAATCGATAGTCTCAGATAAGTTATGAAAAATGAATTTATACTTGTGTGCGAACTTGTTATATTTATTTTTATACAATTTTTGATTTTAAATTCAAATCTTATTTTTTCCACAGAATATAAATCTAAATTTTTTATAAAATTGTTAAAATATAATTTATACTGTTTTGACCAAAATATCTTGTTTTTTGTCATTGAAATTTTTCAACTTATTTCTATCAATATATACAGTTTATTCGAAAGGAAGATAAATTTTTAGTTGATTTTTTGAAGCAATGAATTTCATTATGAAGATATATGATGCTCTTCAGTTCGCTCCTCGTCGAGACAATTGAAATTTTCTAATATTGTCATTTATTTCATTTCGTACAGAACTTGATTTTTTGTTAGGGATACTCATTATTTTTTAGAGATCACGAAATAATTAAATGAAAAAAAAAATAAATAAAATACCAGATATACTCTTATAGTTGGAAACACTTTATTTGCGAGTCAAGAAAAGTAAACTTATCGTATAAGTTTTCATTTAAAAGCGTGAAGCGAGCCGTCAAACGCTGACAGGTATTTGTTGGAAAACCAGTTCCAGCACTCACTCCACTCACTCCACTCACTCGGAGTGTTCGGCTCTATCAGAGTGATTGCGAAACGGGTGACCCATCGCTGTAAGAAAAGCTCCGCACAATCAATATAATCCGAAGTTCGCTATAATTTCATATATTTTCCATCGCTTCCTATTTTACTATTTCTTAAAGTTTGTTTGCACATCTTAGGCGAATATTTGCGTTATATTATATGAGTTATATTTGAATAGGGCATCAAAAGTAGTTTAGCTTTCGTATAATAAATGAGGTGCGCTATGATTTGATGCGAAGCAGCAAATATAAAGATGCGATAAATTATGAGAAAACATTCGTTATACAGTATCATCTATTATATTACAGTCTGATATGATATCTTTCGTTATGTACTTCACTGAAAACATTTCGTTGAGAGCGCACTGTAGATGAGTCGCTGATATTGTGCTTCATTACATTTTCGGCTTCTGTTCTCTTATCATTTTTGTGTTTACTTTTATAATTTTCATTAGATATTATAACAATAATAATTATAATTATTTATAAGAGCTATTTTATTTATATCTGCTCAGTCTCGCTATAACTAATGTCAACGAATACGTTAACAATTCATTTTCAATTTGTTGATTTTATTTGTGAATGTCTTGAGAATAAACTTATAAATTTTTTAAAAATAATGAGATCTAAGTTTCAATTATAACCAGAGTTAGAACCAGATTCACCACTTTCTTGAGCTGATGTTAATATTACAAAAGGCTTTTTTTCTGGTGTAATGCCTTTCCTAACCCTTCCCTCTTTGAAGAGAAAAAAGACAGGAAAATATTGATAGACTGAGATACCAAATTGAGATACTATTTTTGATGGTATTTTGAATTTCTAAAAATGTAATTTAAGTTTAATTAATACCAAAATATCAATATATACAGTATTTTTTGATTTAAAAATGAATACATATCTATTTTGAATTAAAAAAATTTTAGGTGAATGAAAAAATGACAGGTCTTTAAAATTATTATATTTAATATTTTATATTTAATAATATAATAATTTTAAAGACCTGTCATAACATTTTCGTTTCATCAGTTTTCTCGAGAAAACTATTTCAGACTTTAAGAGTTGTTATTATTACAAGACAGCGTTTTACCATTTTTACCATTTTGGTGTCGATGCGGACAAATTGTATAAATCATTTGAAGCAAGAAATATTATTGTTTTAGTTTGAACATACGGCTTATGTCGTATGACTATGTCCCACATTTTGAACTGCTAGATAACGCTGGCCTCACATTTAAAAAACACGCTCAAAAATTTATTTATTTAAGAATATTTTGTTTTTAATAAAAAGTTCTGACAAATCAGTCACTTTAAAAGGCCGACACTAGTCGTAATACACTCCAAATAAGCTGTTCCGCAGAAGTAGTGAGAGACCAAAATTTAATATGTATAATACTAATCAGTAGCTTATAATAAATATAATATTTAAATGATCGCAGAAAATTTTGAAAATTTTCCAAAATACCTACTTTGTATGTTTTGAAATTGTTTTAATTAGAAGTCCTTACATGTTTTCCTTAAACTCGATACTCTTCTAATACTCCAACTTCAGAAATACTGTATACTATTTTGTATAATATTTTACTATACATTTTGTATAATATTATTATTATTATACTGTATTATTATAACTGTTGTAATAACTATTATAATAATCTAAAATAGAATTGCATTGTTAAGAACTATTTATAAAACTTTCAAATAAAGTTTGAGCATAAAATTTTGAAAAATAAAAGGCGTGAAAGAGCTTAACGCTTAAAAAATCTTAATATTAGGAAAATTCACTGTCGATTCTATTGGCTTATCTTGTTTTGTTCATCTGACGCGACAAAAAGGAATAAATAGAAAATGTTTTAACTGCTTATACTAAATAGTGCGCATAATCAACAACGACTCTTATATGGATTTGTGAAACATAATAATTTTTATGATTATATAATAATTTTGATCAAATTACCATTTTTATCCAAAACGGATCAATTGAAATGAAGAAATGATTTGATCTGTTTTTGATCTTTTTTTTATTCATAGAAGGAGAATAAAAAATATATGCTTTCCAACATTTTTAAACTTATGTTATATGAGTTATTTTAACTTTAGTATTGGCAGACAATATAAAATTTTAAACCATTCGAAAACTATTTTATTTTATGAAAAGTGTATTATTGAATGAACATTTTAAACTGTGAACTTTATAAAATTATTATTATTGAAATTATTTTCAATAGTTTTCATTGAATAGTCTGTTGAATTTAATTGCATTAAAAAAAGCTGTAAAAATCATGCAAAATTTAAAATCAATTAAATTTCTATTGAAGATCATTTTCACGATCAATTAACGTAAGTGTTTCACTATAAATATTTAGACAATAAAGTAAGAATTATTGATGACCGAAAGTCATTGTCATTGTCTCCAATTTTATTTATAAAATTAAGCTTAAAATGTAAACCATACTTGTATAAAGTTATCAAAACAGTTTAGAAATTTGAGTTGTTTTCCAATAAAAATGATGGTTATTTCAAGATAATAAACTATTTCTTATATAAAATAAAATATGGTTTTGAAAATATATTTAAAAAATTATTTAAGCCTTTAAATAATTTTAATTCGTACCACTGATTTATATTAAAGTAAAATTTTTTAATATTACTTACTCATTGTTAGATTAACTTTGCTTAACATTTTAAAAATAACATTAAGGGAAAGATCTTAGATTTAATAATCATTTAAAACAATTTTATTTTAACTAAATCTTGCTTTATTGAACTGAAATGCAAATTTGAGGAACATTTCAATCCATAAATTTCCTTTTATTGTTAAAATCAATTATAAAAACCATTTGCATTAACTTATGCTTACTGTAGTCATTATTGATTTTTCATTCAAATGTGAAAAATAACTAAAGATGATTAATTTAATTTGTTATTAATATTAATGCATTAATTTATTTCGTTTTAACTGTTAATAATTAAAAATGAATTTCACAGAAAAATATCAAAAGTATCAAAAGATATTATTGAGCTTAAATATTATATTAATATTTTAATAATAAATAAAACAGCTGAGCATACCATCACATACACTGTACTAAAACAAAAATTAAACTATTTGATTATTTATTTTAAAATTTTACATTAAACTAATACTAAAAACTCCTAAATCTTGTTAATTTTTTTCGTTCAAATTTCTTATAAAATGTGCATTACATAACTGGCACGCATTTTATATCAATAAACCCCAGTCAAATGTCCGGAGTGACTATATTTCAGGGCGTTTTAGACAATAAGTTATTAGAATTTCCAATAATATTGACATATAATAAACGTTATCGAAAACATATTTGAACTAAGATTCAAACATCACTTAGTAGTTCAAAATGAAGCAATTAATGTCGTATATTAATCGAAGCCAAGAGTGATGGCGTTTAATCATAATTTTTTAAGTTTCAAAGATTTATGTCAAAGATTTATTTTTCTTTATAATCATTTCTTGTTTTCTGATAAATCAGAGCTATCGTAGGCTAAATTTTTGAGATGTTTACTATTCGACAGAGTTTCTTGTGAATGCTTTTAATCCGCTTTCACGTGTTCTTTGAATGCTTGTATAAATTATCAAATAAGCACTTTGATTCTGTCGACTTTAAAGTTATTGCTTTAAAATCTTAAGATCGTAATTATTACCGTAAAATCTTAATAATAATGCGCGGATTATT
>JAQIYA010002348.1:0-10010 GCA_034699355.1 Microtritia minima
TTGAATTATTTTATTGATAATTAAGTTTCAAAAAAATTAAATCATGAAATTTAGAAAAATTTTGTTTAATAAGCAGAATAAAGCCATAATAAGAACATTATTATCATATTTTTAAATAATTTTCTATAATTGATTTCGAAATTGAATTGCGTGTATAAAGAACAATAAATTCAATTCAATTTCAATTATTTTTCTTCTTAAATATTTCTAGATGTAATAAAAATTTTTATAGAGAAGATTTAATTTTTTTAATATACGTGATACTAATTTATATTTATTTAAGCGTATTAATTTAATAATTTATTTCAACAACATTTTCCAATAAAATTTTCTAATAATGCATTTCAACAAAACTTTTAAAAAATAAACTAAAGTCTAAAACTACATATTAATTTTTAATGTTTAACTTATACCTCTTCTTTTGACACCTTAAAAAAGTATTAATGTAAAAAAGGTGGCTTTCCTTTTTGGGGGGCAGAGACAAACAGAAGCACGTATCAAATCCATACGCTTGTCTTTGCCAAAGTCAAAATCAGCTAAAAATATTCAACATAACAACAATGTGCACTTTTTTTCATCCACTTGTACGTAAAGTTAACTGTTTTAGATAAATTGTAATATGCAATTCTGTATAGAAATATTCTCTAAACAGAATTTGATATGTAACTTATATATTCTTAATTTGTAATAAAATTTAAAAATAAGTAAATGATATTCTTATCTAAACAAATTAAGAATTTTTAAAAATAGCTCAGACAGGTTTATAACTTGAAGCTGTGAGCTTGGACTCAGTAATAAAATATTACTGATAATTGATTTCGAGCTGTCTGAGGGGCAATAAAAGTAGGTTTACCATTCTTGGGTTTACCATTTTAATTAATATAGTTGTGATTAAATAAATATTTCTTTAATTACTCTATATTTGAATAAAATATTAAAGATTTGTAGGCATACATTTTTATTATTATACAATCTAGAAAAATGTTGTTTAATTTATTTCTACACAAATTTTATATAATTATATTAATACAATAATTATAGAAATTTCTTATTATTGTTCTTACTTTAATGTATTTTTGAATTTTTTGCACAAATTTGATAAACCTTAATATAATACATAATCGGCTGTAATCGCCGAAAAATTTCATTATAAATTCAATTTAGAATAAAATAATTTGAAAAATTAATGATAATAGATATTTTGAATTTTAATTAATATTGACAATACAATAGTAAAATATCATATTTTGGTTTATAAGCATTTATTCACATCATTATTAATAATAATTACTTATATAATCTAAAATTTTGATGAAACTCTCTCATTAGAAACAATTTACAATCGCATAATGAGATCAAACGTTTGACTCGCTTCTCTGTAAAATAAGCCAATTTAAACTCTACGTTAACAATTTAGCAAATAAAATTAATTCGACCTCATTTAAATTACTCAATAAATTAAGTTAAAATCTATCATTAATAGTGTGCTCAAACGTTTTAAAGCCATATTTCTACGTTAATACCGCTATTTCTAAGAAATAATTTGAAAGAAAAAACAATTATAGTTTAGTTTAGATTGAAAAATCATTGTAATTTATGCATGACATCATAAAGCAATTTGTAAAAGTTAACAAATAATTTTTACTCATCTTTTAAAGCTATCGATTTAAATGAGATCGTTTTATTTATGTAGCTATTGATTTTAATATTAATAACATTGAATATAATTACAAATCGATATTATCTGCTAATTTTTATCACACAATGACAGCATCGAAATAAAATGAAAATTTTTCTTTAAAAAAACTTATACACCAATAAATACTGAATCACTTGAGCATAGATGTGTTCCCTGAAAAAAATTATTGCACTCATACAAAGTTAGACCGAAATTCATAAATTGACATTTTTCGGTATGGATGAGAATAGCTCGACGAGCAGAGGTCCGATGTCGTCGGGATTGGCGTCGAGGTAGACCTTAACGTGCTGTTCATTGAGGACCCGTAAGTACGTGAGTTGTTTCATTAAACCGGCGAACGCTTTGTCCGCCTCGTAGTCCGTGTAAACGTTGATTCTAATGTAGCGCTTCAGCAAATTGACGTACTCTTGCTGTTCACTCCTGCCATTGAGATATTCATAATATTAGTTGAATCAAGACAACAATGTTGAGATCGATTTTGATGAGACAAGCAATAATGATTATTATGGCTTTTACATCAATAATTCGAAATAAATATTATAAATACCTAACGATTTCTTTTTGAATGATATTTGGTCTGAGTGTGAATAAGACGATAGCAATTATAATGACCATAACGTTAAGATCTTTTCTCCATCGCGGCTCGAATAATGAAACGAACTTTTTATGCGCTTCGTATAGGTTTTCATTCGCTTCCTTAAGAATACTTAAATTCAGATTAAACGGGCCAACATTTTTTTGCCCCTAAATGCAAAACAATATCATTAATATAAATAGTTTTATAAAATATTTAAAAATCTAATTTTTTGCTAAATAATCTAATATTGCCCAAAACATCTGCATTGCAATTATTCGACTGAAATACCATTATTTAAAATTATCTAATTATTTAAGACAAAACATTATGCATTATTATTATTATCAAATTTGAGCTCAATATAAAATTCAATTTGTAAATATAAATATTTCATAGACATCTTGCATTTTATATTTAGTTCATTTGAATTTTCACATATTCATGTCCCCAATTATAAGTTACTAATTTATGTATATAAATAAAAAATAAACTCCGAAATGAGTGCACTTTTATTAATATAAGTAGCGGATATGTCAATTGTTTGTGTGCCAGAATTGGCTGCATAATAGCCGTCTAGCATATAAACTCACTCATTCATACACTTTCCGAACCATTTATCCAGTTATGGTCATACTTAAGCGCGTCTATCTGTTTCGCAATTTTGGACTTTGATATAAATAATAACAAATTAATGTGAAGTCTACAGAAAATTTTGGATAGATCTATGTTAAGCATGAAAAAGCATGAATCTCTCGTCGTCTCTCGTCTCTCGTCTCTCTCTCTCTCTCTCTCGTCTCGTCTCTCACTCACTCACTCACACTCCTTTCGAGATGAAGAAAAGAAGAAAGAGAGAAATTATTAATAGATCAAACGATAGATTGATTGATAGCAATTAAATACCTTCATTTCTCATTCATTACATGAATTTTAATAAATAAATTTTATTAATAATTAAAATTACGCACATTTTATTTTATTGTATTATATTTTTTTGTTAGTGCTTTAATTCATTAATTATTATTTGAATGTCAAAATTAAATCGAAGTTAGTCATAACTGCATTAATGTCAGCGAAGGGCATCTCAAACTCTTTATAACATTTATTTCGCAATACTAACTCTAAATCTGTATTTCCAATTCTAGGACAACACTACCGGTATATGAATTAAGCAAACCAATAAACACTGCGTTAAATTACTTATGGTAAATGCTTTACAGTAAATTTAATTTACACTTTGAACTTAAATTTTTAAGTCTGCAATTAATGTAATAAATAAAAAATAAAAATGCAAACACATAAAAATTTTGAACTCATTTAAAGTAGTCTACAGGAGAAAAGTGAATGATTTGACAAATGAACAAATTTTAGAAAAGTTTTATAAAATGTTAGTGGTTTGCAACAGATTGCAGCTCTCTTTAAATGATCGTAACTTTATATTTATGTATTCAACATTTTTAATTAAATGCAATTTTTTATTTTAATGCTTTTCATTTTCATTTTATCACTTTTGGTTTCAAGTAACCAATTATAATGTTAGAAATTATCGCACTTTTGCATGAAATTAATTTAAATTTTTCTTAAAAAGTTAAAATTTGAATTATTTATTTGAATTGTTTTTAAATAAGTTTTAAGGAATTTGAGCAAAAATGAAATAATAACAAATTATTTTACTTTAGAAAAAAATTGAGTTTTTGCCTAATCTCTGGAAAAAATCTCGAGTTAAGTTAATATATGATTAAGATAAACCATTTATAAGGTTAATGTAATATAGTATCAACAATAATTACAAATGCTGGCCAATTTAAAAATTATTATAATGTGGTCTAAAAAACTCGTTAAATGAGAAGTTAATTTATTTGAAAGAAAAAAATTATGACAAAAAGTATGCGTTAAACTGAAATGCAAATTACTTTAAAATTTTATAATGGATTTCCTTTGCGTAATTAAATACAGAGTAAAACAATTATTGCATATTTACGAATAAAACATATAATTTTATACGTGTTTTAAACAACATAGTCTGACTTAATTCAAATTTAAACTCAATTCAAATCTATGTAATTTTATATCAATATTTTAAAGGAGAGTTATGAAAGTAAGCAACAATTAAATTTTTTAATTAACTCATATTAAGCTGACAGTTAATACTGTAAAAAGCTGGTGATAGACTACTTGAGTGCATCATTATTTATTTGCCTTTAAAGGATTTATTTATTTAATATTTTCAAAAACTATAAAAAGATAAGATGTTATCGTTAATATTAAATTAATTATAGCTATGCTATACTAATGTAGTCATAAATTTTGACTGAAAAATCAGAGTAAAATAATAATGTATGCATAATTTATTTATCTTGAATCACATGTTCGGCAACAATTTTCATCCAAACTATAAAAACTTCTGCAAATTTTAAATCATAATTAAATAAGAACGACATTTGCGCAAATATAACTTATCATTTAAAGTGCAATACAAACATTTTATTATTTTTTCTCGAAAGAGAAAGTAATTCATAAAAATACGAGTTGAGTGCGTTGTCTCTTCTCATACGCTCTCTCACTCTTTCCCTTTTTCTTTTATTCCCTTTAAAATTTAGAAATAGGATGTCTTTTGAACGGGTAATAAAAGAAAACGCACCCCTTTTGCTGTACTTCGAAAAGTTAAACTGTTTTTGGCTTAAGTATAAGTTTGAATTAATTGAGATACAGTTCCGGTGGCAAACATATGCCGACCATTTTCTGGGAAAGAGTTAATTTATCAAGACTTGGAAAAAAGTTTTTGAAAAATGAAGATTATTAGTAAAGAGAGGGATTCTCGGCTAAAACCGACTTCTTTATTATACAAGCTTAAACTTCGGTTAAATGCGTATAACGTATATTATTTTATTTATTATGACCTGTTCCTATATTTTTTTTATAAATCATCAGTTATTATTATTTATTTATAGATTTGCTTCTGTGTAACTGTTTCTGTGTAAGTTGAAAGTGATTTAAACCAGTATTCAAACTGACAAGCGACACAATTTTACGCAACAATCATTTAAAATTTAATTCATTTTATTATAAACGATCAATTTTGTCATTCTATTTGTTAAATTTTCAATTTAATCAAAAATAAAAAACCAGAATTTTCGAACTTTATTTAACCGAAATAACCGAATTTTGACACATTTTTTATTGTCTGTAAAAACCTATTTTCATCATTTTATTTAACAGAAAATCTATCTCTTCAATCATTAGAGATTATTGCTAACAAATAAATAGGTATTTTCTTATTTAAAACACTAAACAAGTAATTTACAAAAACAATAATCTGTTTTCCATTAGAAACTAAAATTGCAATTATTGGGAGGTCTCAAAGTAAATCCGATAATGTGCCGGAATTAAGTTGCAAAGAATAAACATAGCATAATAATAATTATAATTATAACAAACAACTGTTACAAAAGTAATGAAAATATTGATATATACAGCACAAAGTGTATTGACTTTTATTAATATAAACGTTCCAAATTATTTAATAAATTCATTAATTAAAACAATTTTTTAATAGCTTTTAAAAACTTTAAACTAAATATGAAAAATAGCTCCTCTACGACACAATAAATTTAAAAGCGGACAAATTTTTAAAAATAAACAGTAAAACAAAAAATATTGGATTCTTTTAATTTTTAATTTTATTACATTAAATTTTTTGATTAAATTTGATTAATAATATTTTAAATATAAAATATTTATGAAATTTAATATATTTTTAAATTTAGATTATTGTTGTAAACAATATTTAATAGATTTTAAATTAATATTTGCAATTGCCATAAGAATTGCCAAATTGATAAAAAATAATTTAATATTGCTCGACAAACTATAATTCATGTTAAATTTTACAATTGAATATGAATTAATTTATATAAATCTAATAAAATTAAAATAATAAATAGTTTTAGTTGTCATATTATCTTTCTTATAGCAAACCAATTATATAAACAAATTTGAAATTTCGACCGTCAAATGCTTGCCTCATGAGTATCAACTCAACAATAAGCCATTGACAACGATAGCTAAAAAGTATCGAAACACTCGGGTGCGTGGCTGTAAAGAAATCATATCGTTTCAAGTCATTTATTGGATGATTTGCATCCAATAAATTGCTTCTATTAAGCAAAAGATTACACTTAAAATAAAGAATTAGCTCTACTTTTCCACTTTTACTATAGCTATTTTAATCATCTCCTATTGGTTTTTAATATTTCCTATTAGATTTAATAACAAAAATAACAAATAACACTCACTTATCTTACGAGTTAACTGAAAACTTCTTTACATAATCATAATTTTTTGGTAAAATTCAATTTAAATAATACATATATATTAAATGATATAATATGAACACAACAGACATGCCAAACCCATAATCTAGGAATGACTAGTTTCGGACTGATGTGAAAGTCAAGCTACTTTAATACGAATTAATTCTGCAAACACACAAAATTAATATTTATAACATGTTATAATGGGATTTATCACAATGATATTAATTCTTCGGCAAACTTATTTTTCATGAAAATTAATCGCTAGTACACGATAAAACTACATTAAACTACATTAGCCTGATTATGGCAGTAGAGTTGATCCATTTTGGCTTCAATTAATATGCATTTCTCATAAAATAATCTGATTTAAGCAAAGGTTGACATCAAAATATAACCTACAAAAGACTATTTAATGCTACTTATAAGCTTTGGTTTTTAGTTAATATTTATATTTTACTTTTTTTTATATGCCATCAAATTATTATAAATGTTTAACCAATTATTTGTATAATAAAAATAAATAATATGTATAATTAAATAATTTAGATAAAAAATTTTACTTAAAATTATTTTAAACTTAATTTATTAATTTAAAGATAATTAATTGCTTAACTCAAACACTTAATATTATATAATAATATATATTGTATAATTACATGTATAATTACTAAATGTATACTATATATACTATCTTTATATAGACTATAAGATTGTATTAATAATTTTCATAACGTCTTTGTTTATCATCAAAATAGATTAAAAATAAGTGAAAAATGAACTTAAAAAGTTTCGATCAAATATAAAAATGTAAAAATTTTAATTTATAAGCATTAATAAATTTTCACAAATGAAAACAATTTAAATCACGATAAGTTTATAAAATGTAAAATTTTTTTAAAGTTGATTAACAATTCTTGAATTTCAATTCATACATACTTAACACACATACGATAATTTCATTAACTTGTTTGTTACCTATGCATCAAAAGTGATTTTGAAAATATTTCATATGCCATAATAATCAATTATAATTTCAAAAAACTTAATACAAAAAATTTATTACATGAAATTTAACTAAAAAAGTCTATATCAGAATTTTAAGCTTCAAAAGAGAGGTCCTCCTGAAGCATAAGTTAACTAAGAGTTAATCTATGCTTTGAGATGTGCAAGTATTGCGCCAATTTTATAATTAAGAGCTTATATTAAGAATAGAATATATCATATTATGAACTCAAAGCTCAAGTCAGCTCACGTTCAATTTAATATACGTGTATTAATATATTGCTTATCTCCTATTGATTGTCGAAATTAGCATATAGAGCAACAAATTACATATTGAAATGCATTTCTGGGGTATAAATAATTATGTCTAATAATGCTTTTATAACTTAATATAATATTAAAAACAAAAACAAGAATACCCTAAGTTCTGGTGGATAAGCCGAGCTTATCTAAAGAAAAAAGTTAACTTTCTGAGAAAATATTGAGTTCGTCTTATACACGGTATCGGCTTATACAATGAAAAATTTAATTTATCGCTTATGAAAATACAAATTAATTGAGTTGGAAAATAGTAATATATTATTAGACATTTTTGTGCCCCTAATAAAAATAATTACTATTAGTATTAATGCCTAAATCTTAATAACTTTAATATACTAATTGTATAAATGTTAGAAATACGCGATAAATAATCCCATAAAGAAGTTGAAAATGAGTTATTTTAAAATAATTTTTTATTTATTAACTTATTAACTGTAAGTAATAGATTTGTTATTTGAATATATATGACAAATTCGGTAAAACAGGTATTTGTTAACTACATATACAAAAATTAATATTTACTATTTATAAAAAGCATAAATTTTGAACATAAGTTTGGATCCGAGTTTCCAAGTAAAACCAAATTTAATAAAAGCTCAATGTTTAGATCGTAGAAATTATTCATTTTTCATAACAATTAATTAAATAAAATTTTTAAAACTCTAAACATCATCAACTTATAAATAAATTACTGAATATATAATATTGATTTTTTTCTTATTTAGACATAAATGATTATCAAAATTCGAAAACATAATAATGATTTCAATGATTCTTTATAATTACTAAATAAAGCGTATATTACTATATATAAAGCGTATATAAGAAATACCGTTGGTTCCCAGCATTCGGTCTCCAAATTGAGAGCCATCGCCGATCTTATAATGATTATCTCAAGTGAGCCACCTTTAAGGAGCGCGATCTGGTCTTCTTGACACAGTTTCTTGAATCCGGGCATACTTTTTGCCATTTTAATAATATTGCGTATTAAATAGTCGGTAAACTTGAGAACATCGATCAATTTATTTTCGATTGTAAAGTCGTAGGGAAAGACAGGCTCAATAAGGGAATGAGAAGCTAATAGCTCTTCCAACTGTTTTTGCTCGTCGATGGTTAGATGGAAATCATGATCATTTGTTGTGGTGTCGGGGTATACAAAGCTTTGATGGCTGTCAACAGTGTTGGACGAATCACTAGAGCTGACACAATCGCAATGATTCACTTTCAATTTCTTTCTTGACGATGCTTTGGTCGAGTTATTCACCTCAACCCCCGAACTAAGCTTTCTAATCAGTTTTCCTCTGTTGTCTTCAATTTTATGTTTTCGCGCCACTTTTTCCTCTTCGCTGAGAATATACTCTTTTTTCATGCCGATAGAGAAGCATTTCTTAAGTCGACAGGCAGAACAAATGCGACGCGTCAGTGGATTGATAGCGCACTCATCGACAAAGTGACACTTTAGGTTCTGTCAAATAAATTGCACACTTTTATTAGACAAAGAAAGGAAAACGCTTTTGTGATACTTGGGCGACATTAGGCAACTAATGTTATATGAAGACGATTTGTGTCACTTATAATAGATGACATATTTAATGAGACTCACAAATACAATGGTTCGTCCAGACATCTCAACATTAGCTAAACCATAAAAAGCAAGTCAAGACGGGTTCATATGTTTCTATAGTATTGAGATGCATATCAACAGTTACTTTTTAATTCACTTTATAATTACAACAATAGCAAAATAAAATTTAGTTTTATTAAATATATGTTATCAAAAAATCGTAGAACAAACCAAATGCCAATATATTAACTTATCTAATCTGATATTTAAAAGATTAAATAAAAATAAATAAGATAACTTATGATACGGTTATGATATACATTCTTTCAAACTAATCTTTAAAGGTTATCATTTGAATTTTGGACCATAGATTTAGATTAAGTGCAATAGTTTGACATTTACTTCAAAACGATTATTAGGGAAATCCAAAAGTCCGCTCGCATTTTACAATCTTAAAATAAAAGTTTGCTTTGCATAGAAATTGAATCATTATAAATGTTTAAATTTTAGCATTTTAATAATAATTTTTAAATT
>JAQIYA010002349.1:0-10010 GCA_034699355.1 Microtritia minima
CGCCTATTTTGACTGTTATTTTTGGATTTGTCGACTGTCGGCTATTCTGAATAAATGTTGGAATAATGGAAGAATTACTTTAATTGTTGAGACGGTTAATTCAGAGATTTGCGCTAAAATTAATTATTCAATGAGTTGATCGGAATTTATAAATTTTATATCTGATAATTAGAATTGACATCTGCTGTCAAATCTAAAAGTAAATACAAATTATGTATTATAAATTAAATACAAAGATGTAATATTCAACTATACTTTGATTTTTAATAAAATATTAATTGTCGGCTATATTTTGCCAAATTTTTCATAAATGTCAGCTAATTCTCCCACAATGGGTTGGCACCAATAGGTAAGGGATGATGTTTTTAATTTTAGTCCGCGCTGTGTTTATCAAATACTTGTTTATGAGAAAAAATGTTTTCGCAATATTTTCACAAAACATTCTTATCTAAAATAGCAGGTGTTTTGCTTTCTAAACAAACAATTCTTTTCTTGTGTTCAATAATATGTTTTTTATTTAAAAAGCTATATATAATGCTTTAACATTGAATTTATTTTAAAATTTTAATCTAAATCTAAACTTCAATCAAACTTCAAACTTCAACTTACGTTAGCAAACAATGGATTATCAGAAATATATTACAATTTTGTGCTTAATTGCATTTTCCATTTGTAACGGTATATATAAAGATGAATAGAAATTTATTATAACTAAAATATAATTTAACTTAGACTTAATTGCAGGCGAAACGCCGTGCGGTGATTGGGAGCCATTCAAAGACGAGAAATGCTTTAAAATTATAGAAAGTGCAGGCTTTCAATCATATGCTGATGCGGTAAAACTGTGTGAACAGCAATTGGGAAACAACAACATCAATAAAGCGAATTTGGCCACAATTCGCTTCTTAGAAGAGCAACAGTTTATCGTCAATCTTATCAGAGCTCGTGGTTTCGCCAACGATGTATGGATAGGCGCTGAATATGTGGGAAACAAGTTTAAGTGGACTGACAATTCGGATGTGGTTTATAGCAATTGGGCGAACGGTAGTCCCAAAATATGACCGATCATTGCGTGCAAATCAATTCAGACGAGACCACATTCGGCAAGTGGTCAGACGTGGTGTGCAGTAAGAAAAATCTGGTGGCGTGTGAAAAGTTGCAGACAATGTCAATATATGAACTGCAGAAAAGACTTACTGATGTCACCCAAAGTCTAAATGATGTCAAAATAATCAAACAGAAGCTCATTGATATCGAGTACAATATTGTTCCCATTGGTTTCGTGTACACACAACTACCAGGACAACAATCACCGTCCGCGATCTGGCCGTGGATGTCGTGGTCTGACATTAGTGCCACTTATTCGGGCGTATTTTTTCGTGTTGAGGGCGAAAATTCGGCTCCGTTTGGACAAACACAGGGCGATAATGCTCCGCATTTGACTGATATAAAATCTTTTGGGGTGAACTCAGGCTACCATTTCGAGAGCAAAACTGTTTACGGCGATTGGACTGAGAGAATATCATCGGCTTTTTATCCAAACGATATCCGAGAGAGTTATTATATGATTATGCAGTTTAAAATGTCTGACGGAGAAGTGAGTCCGAGAAATATGGCGATTCGTGTGTGGAAACGAATTGCTTAGAGATTACTTAATGATAATTTTTTTAAATAAATTAATTTTTTAAATTTAAAAGTTTAATTTATTTTAAAATCTGTTTAACAGTAAAGAAATCTTTATATTACAGCGATTTTTACAATATTATGCAATAAATTTCGTTTGCTTTATTTTTATATCTTTGAAAATTCCAAAAATAAGTAACATTTTTATCTGATCTTAACTTTGACTGAAACTTTATATGAAAATATTTGAATAACTATTTTTATGTTTTATCTATCTTATCGTGTTATTTTTCATTGCTATGATAGCAATTCATATTAAATCAATCATATCTTATAATTACTTTATTTATATTCATTAGATTTTATGAAATAAATCATTAAATTATATCAAATTACAAAATACTCTACTTTTCAAATTAAATACTTAAATTCTTAAACTCAAGTGTTGATATCCGTTAAATAGTTATATAAAAGTAAGCTTTTTATGGAAAATACATAAATTATTTTCAAAAATATTTACCATTTAAAATCAGCCTAATTTTTTGGTTTATTTTATTATTACTATGCTTTGTGTAAATATATTTGTCAACTTAAACTCTTTAGATTTTTTATTTGTTCATTTAAAATAAAATAAAATAACAAAAAAAGTATTTATCAAAGTATATATATAAATATATATATTATAAAGATTAATGTAGTTGTATATCGAGATTAAATTTTATCAAAATTGCTTCATAAAAATTATTGAAATTTATTCTTCATATGTAACTTAGCATTTAAGTAATAGATAACAAAACATAAGTGTGATTATTTTCAATACAACAGTTATATTTCAATGGAATTGTTAATATTATTTAACTACGAAAAAAATATTTAATTTTGTTGTGTGCATACAAGCAATTCTAAATTTTGATACAGTCGTAAATCTGTGTATTAAATCAAATTTAAAATTTTGTAAGAAATTATAAATTTATTAAAATTTCGAAATTTTACAGTAAAGGATTTTTAAAGCAATTTAAAGGTAAAGTACTTTTTAAATACCAATTTCTAATTATACTCTGTATTTTATTCATATAATAATTACATATATCTTAATTTGAATATAGTTAAGCAAAATGAACGGCTACGACAGGAATCGTTTTATTAAATTGAGCCAAACAGATGCCGGCAATTACACGTGCAGTATCTGTAAAGGTGTGTTCAACGATCCCGTAGCGGTTCCGTGTTGTGATTACGTGTTCTGTCGGGCGTGTATTACAACAAGAATTGAGAATTACTCTAATTGTCCAGTAGATAGTTGTGGTGTTAATCTCGAAGTATGTGGTTTGAGAGCAGCGCAGAAACCGATTCTCGCCTTTCTTAATGCTCTGAAAATCAAATGCGAATTCGCCGTTAAAGGCTGTCGAGCGGTCACTACGATTCCAAACATAAGCACACACTTGAAAGTATGTGATCATTACTTGTGCGGCGTATGCCAGCAGAAGATGGGCGATCCGGACGCTCACGATTGCGTTACGAGTTTGTTGGAGCGTAATCGACAACTTAGTAAACATCTTACTTTCGAGGGTATTCTAATTTTGTCGGAAATCTTTATTATTGGTGTATTTATATGTGTAAAATTTGCGAAAAAATGATTAGTTTAGTAATGATTGTCACAAAATTATAACGACTAAACTTGTATAAACAAAATAATAATAATCGTATTCACTAAATATTATAATAGTTTACTAAATTGCAAAATTTTGTTATGAAATTCATTTAAACGTTTTTTACAGGAAAAAAGAATACTCTGATATTATTAATGAAACAAAGATAATAATAATAACATAATAATATAATTGTTGTTAACACTTGTTTGATCACAAATTTGATTTAACAAAACTTTAGAGAATTTTTAGATAATAAATTTTTATACAATTAATAACAAAATTTATTATTTTTAATATAATTTAAAATATATATTAGCTGTAAAATCTTAAACATAAAATTCTTATAAATGTAAACACTAAGTCCTTAAAAGAAATAAATATTATGAGTATTAAAATTTTAATAGAATAGCAAAGTAATTCATATAATTTTTTAAAAAACAGCTGTTTTGTTATTTTCTCAGACATTATTTTTTTTAACAGATATGAATTTACAGAAAATATTTAAATTATATATGAAATTGTATTTTTATTTTATTAAAAACTGATTTATCACAATTATTTACATATTTATTGTCGCATATTATATATTTTCATAAACTCATGGATATAAATGCAAATTTACAAAAAATAAAATAGATTTAAGAAAGCGAAAGGGTTTAAACACTCTAAACTAACCACTAAACTATTTAAACCCATAATTAAAGGTAAATGTTTACAAAAATATGAAATTATATAAATTAAAAATATAATAGCAAAAAAATATTGATAAAAGTATAATATACATTATAAATCCATTAGATTTCTAAATATAATTTAGTATATTTTTTTACATTAGGCTCAAGCAATATATGCAAAAATTTACAGTCAAACAAACTATTAAAAATTTAAAAAGTGACAAAATTAATTAAAACTTTAATTTCTCTCATTTATTGTGCATAAGAGTACTGTATCGCAAACACAGGTGTACTTCGGTTCCCCTCAACTCTTTCCCTAAAGAGCACGCATTCAAAGGACAACTTAAGAGTAGTCGATATATAAGAAGCAATAAAGCTCAACACAATAAAAATTGTTATAAATTGAAATACTGAGTTTGGTTTTAAACGAATGGTGAAAATAATTTTAAATAAGTTGAAATTCATTCATACTTTTATTAGAAAAGAAAACAAAATACTGTGATATTAATAACGAAACAAAGATAATAATAATTATAATAAAATTGTTGTCAACACTTGTTTGATCACAAATTTGATTTAACAAAACATTAGAGAACATTTCATAGAATTAAATGTTTATACAATTAATAACAAAATTAATTATTTGTAATATAAATTAATAATATATATTAGCTGTAATCATAAATTAAACGCAATTTAGTTATTAAGGTTACTGTATATTGTAATAACATTTTCAATGTCTACAGATATGATTCACACATCAATACCAGCATTAATTTTTTGGTACATTTTTATTTTGATTATTTAAATAATAATTTGATTAAACAAAGCAAACTATAAAACGAGAATTATTTGTCGCAGCGATGCGTATATATTCTAAACTATTTTACTGAAGAATTGGTCCGCGAAATGAAAATAATAATATAAATAATGCAAAAAAAATTAAATTTCATTCATAAAATTCCACTCAAATAACCGCACACATACTGTATATGAGTGTAAAATTAATTAAAAAAAAGATTCACGACTAAATCCGATTAAGAGGAAAACTTGTTCTGTAGATTCAAATGTATTTGCTTTAAACTCCTATTATTTTGGTGTGCATACGAGTGCGTGTTTGTCTGCATAGTTAGGCCAGCCTTCACTGCAATCGACAGCCGCTCTGATTCTTCGGATCGCTGGCGGAAGACTTGATCGGTTTCTCTTCCATCTCCGGTATCGGACCCTCCAATGCTTTCGCCGCCTTCTTCAGTGCCGCGCAAACAAAAATTCAAATTCAAATATTAATAGAGTTTTGATAATTCAAATACAAATAAAAAACTTTACCGAATTGGCGGCATCGCCGGGATTGACATTCTTGGACAAGTCGAACGCCGCGTACGTCTTCGGCGTCCAGAGTTCGTGAATGGCGGGCACCGCGAACTCCTCGGGCGTCACGAGTCCGTGCGTGGCCTTCATCTCGAGAACGGGACACTCGGGCGGAACTTTCTGATGATAACTAAACCAAAAAAAACAAAACAAATCAAATATTAAAATAAAACAAAACAAACAAATACTAGACTCACATAAAGCCATTCTCGCGGACACACTTGTCCTTAATTCTGGTGACCAGTGGTCTCAGCTTTCGGAAGAACAGGTGCTGATCGATCTTAGCGGTGGTGCCGCCGCTCGACTTCATCTTCGCGTACTCCTTCGCGAGCTTAACCGCCGTCTCGTAAAACTTCTCGCTCTCCTGCAGCGCCCGAATCGCTTCGCCGCACTTCTCCCGCTCAAGCAGACTCTCGCCGAGATAGCAATACGCGTAAGACTCGTAAACCGTAGACTTCAGCTGCAAATACGCCATCCATTTGCCGAATTTGGTCGGTTCGAGCGCCTTAATATTGGCGGCAGCGGCCAAAAACATACGCGACGTTTCGTTGGCCAACGCCGAGATAAGAGTCGGCGAGTGTTTCAGCTCAATAGCTCTGGCAATGGTCACCTCCTGAGCCTCGGCCTGACACTGCTGGACATACGCGCCGATCACTCGCGGATCAAGATCGCCGCCCGGTTCGGCCCTCTTCTCCAGCAGCCGATCGATCCAGTCGTTCTGAATGACGGCCAGCACTCCGGCCGCCCGTCGCAGACACTTGTGCACCCGTTTCGCTTCGTCCATCGAGATGTCCGTCTTGGCCGCCAGCGCCGAAGAGTGCTTCATCAGCCACAGGGCGTACTCGTAGCACATCGAGACCAACTCGAAAACGGTGTCCTGCTGTACGGTCGGTGTGGACCCGAGAACACTGTTTGTCCATTTGAAGCGAATGTAGTGCCGAAGTTTGGAGCTGTCCGACGGCCCGTGACGGGCGTCCAGTTCGTGGCTGACGACGAAACCCTGGAGTAGGGAGAGGTATGTGGTGAGGGTCTGGTCGACGGCGGACTCGTCGCTGGCCGGGTCGGCGAACAGCTCGACGAGTCGGACCCGTTGCAGACGCAGCTGTTCGCAGATCTGAATGGCGTCCGGCTGTGCGGACACCATCGACAGGTTGAACGACTGGGCGGTCGTCGACTTGAGAGCGTTTCGGTGGAACCAGTGGGACATTGTTTGCGGTGTTTTGCCAATTGAATTGTGAGTTTAGTTTCACAGCTGATGCGACATTTAATTGAATGACTAATGCGTTGCTATGGCTGTGACGTGTGTGGTGTTTGTGTTGTTTGGGTTTGTTTTGGTTTTGTTGAGACCTATGTTTGAGGCGTTTTGTTAGGACTATGTTATATGGAAAGTGAAGTATTAAATTTGTATGAGACAAGTGTGATAAAAGGTACTAATTTGACGAGTACTGAATAATGTTTATTTGATATAGATTTTTATCATAGCTGTCTAATGCTTTAATAATGATAATTAAATTGATAATTATAATTGTTGGTAATTAAATACAATTATCTTGTGTTTTATTGTATTAAAAAGTTTGCCATTTTCACTAATTTCTAGCACTAAGTCATAAAATAATAATAATTACTTTTTTTATTTTGATTTCAGAGTAACAATAAATTTATTGCGCATTTTTTCCAAATTCAAATATCATGAATGATAAAAAAGTATTATTTCAATTGAAAAATACATTCATTAACTCTCTTCGATGGCCATAACTGTACCAGTAATTGGACGTCCAGTGGGTTTTTGATTCTCAACGGATCCGCTTTTGTTAAACTTGTACACACAGTTGACCGCACGGTCTGTGGTGTCGGTCTTGACGGACAGGTTTTGGCGATGGTGTGAAAACTTTGTAGTATTTTTTTATCCACGATATCTTAGTCTCCAACGAGTATCGAATTAAGTTAATATATAAATAAAATATCACCAATAATTTACTTGTTATTTAGAAGGTTTTAAACACGTTAAAACATTTTAAACTTTTTGAAAATAATATACTATTAATATCTAAATTAAATTTATTGTAACCAGAATTTTGATTATTAAACATTAAAACAATTTAACAGCATTTTTTAAAAAAAATCAAATTTTAACAGATAATTTCATAATTAGTGCTTTAATTATTATTATTAGACGGTCCACCGCCACCGCCACCACCTCTATTAAATCTACCACTACTACCACCGCCGCCTCTTTGTGAAGAACCGCCGACTCCAACACCAATCTGACCTCCAGTGCCGCCGCCGATCGAACCTCCTTGTGAAATAAAAAATATTAACTCATCTCTCTCTCTCTCTCTTTTTCTTTTGTTGAAAAAATAATTTGTGTTTTATAATAATTTATAATGATTTAAAAAATATAATTTCTAAATAACCTCCATTTCCGCCCGCAGTACCGCCTCCAGTGCCACCACCACCTTGGCCGCCACCACCCTGGCCGCCACTCGAACCTCCATTTCCATTGCACGGTTGGCCTATAAATAAAAACCAAAATAATATTTTATTAAGTTAAAATTATTTAAAATAATAACATACAGTAGGCCATCGTTGCGATTACGGAGAAAATTACGAATACAGCTAAAAACTTATTCATTGTGAATGTTTAATCACTTTTCGCTGATATTATAACTTAATTATCGATTGTTTATATACTAAATTTTTTTGATTTGATTGCGCAAATAACAAGTTTGCTATTTTGTACAAATGTAAACGTTGAAGAACTCATCACCGGTTGTCATAAACCAATATAATTAATGATTGCGATAGGATTTAATATGGTATACGCTTGTATTGAATGAAAAACGTAAATTTTTATTGACTGTATTTTGAAATTCTCTCATAGATTGTAATGGAAAAACATATCAAAAAAAAGTAATTATGAAATAAGTAAATAAAGCTGTATTGTTTGACTCGATTAATTAGCTTTATGTTTGCCGAGTGCTGTATTGTTTTTCTTTCTTCAAAAAATTAATACAATTGATATTAAGAGAAGTATAATTGAACAGATTTTAAATGTAATTAATTCGAATTATAACACATAAATATTACTAATTTTAAAATCGAATTTTTTAAATTAAAGTTTTAACATTTTAAACATTAGTGATTAGATTTGATGTAATATATTTAAATAGATTAAATAATTAAATAATTTATTTGCAAAAGTTTACCATAATTTAAATATTAATTAACTAAATATATTAATGAGTTTCATTAAGTATAGATAATAGACATATATTTTTTGTATATAATTTTTTAATTAAAAAAATGATTAATTAATTCGACCATTAAATAACTATTATTAATCACAATAACAAAACCGCAAATCAGAACTCATATTTAGTTGAGACAATTTACATCTATAAATATAATTTACTTATTACTTAATTGTTAATTAAAAATGAACAAAAACCTTGAATATTGTTTTTGTTTGTTAATTATTTTATTTAATTATAATAAATTAAATAGACTTAACAGGTTTATCATTGAAATCAAGACACTATACAGCGATGTTTTGACTGAATTCATAATTATTTTGACTGAAGTTAATCTAATATATGGGCGCTCTTGGGTCGCAGTTGATTGTGTCGAACGTCAATTTCGGGCACAACTGCACTCTCATTAAACTAATAAAAGCATTGATGATATCTCTCTCGAAAGCGATCACCTCTTCCTGAGCGCACACTTGATTCTCGTATTTTCTTAGGCACTCAATGCCGCCAATGGTTATGCAGCACACCGTTCGCTCCGTACTGTCCTCTCGCACCGCACCCCACGAGTTGTGCACCGCTTTTTGGCAGTCCTTATAGCGATCATCGGCGAGTATTTTTTCGCTGCAACTCTGCGCGGCTGCGGATAATTCGCCTTCTGTTTCGCCAATTGAATGACTGAGACAATAGATTGTGATTAGCAAAACAAACTTTGAATTCATTTTTACGTAAAATAAGTTTAGTAAATATTTTCAAAATATTATGAATTTTTTCTATGTGTGAATATATATAAGTTGATACTAAAATTGATACAGTCTTACTTTTTTTTCTATTTTTATTACAAGTAAGAATCAGTTAAACAAGTGTTGACAAGTGTTATCATAGTTTTTATTCACACGATTAAGTTTTATGAACTCAATTGTATGGCTCTTTAATTTATATATTTTATTTTTAAAAAATTATTATAATTACTAAATAAAATTTGCTAAAAAAATTAATTATAATTTTTATGTAATAGTTTGACATAATTTACATATTAATTAAGAAAGTATTGATTATATTGAATATAATCTATATATTAATAAAGTTTGTCGAGAGTTACCTATATGTGAATTTCTAACCACTCAATCGTTAGATATTATTTTCAACAATTCATATGATTACAAATTTTGTAATTAGGATGTGATAATGTCTACATTGAAGAGCTGACGCGTGTCAGCCTTATCCGTCTATTCTGTCTTATTTTAACTATTGTTTTAATTTTTAGAAACTGAAACTATAAAAAAGTATGCATCAATTTTAATGCTTTTCGGATTTTTGATTGTTATATAATAAATATTGAATATTTAGAAATAAGTCTAAATTTTTTTTATCTTATTTCTAATAGTAAGTAAAAACTCTTAATTTAATTAATTATCTCTTATAATTTTCAGCGATATAATACAATTGTG
>JAQIYA010002350.1:0-10006 GCA_034699355.1 Microtritia minima
CTTTCGGTTGTCGCCAAAGTCTCCCATCACTTGTTGAGCACGTCTTCACCGCAATAGTACACACACAAATCTGAAGCGAATGTTACGTAAAACACAGTAAAGGTTACAAATCTAAAGGTGTGCGCATGCGTCACATTCATTATGACGTAATATGACGTCGAATCGCGTGGTCTCAGAGGTTAAGCAGTGCGTCATTGAATAGAGTTTTGCTTAACGCGTAATATTGAGTCGACGTTCAGTTGAAGAACGATCGCAGAGTTAGACATCATTGACATTCATTGGCATCGCATTCACTCAACACTTGGAACGATGGGAGACTTTGGCGACAACCGAAAGAAGGTATGTGTGAGCAGAGTGTGAGCTTAGTGTTGACCACGAATGGCATGAATGGCCTGACAGGTGGAGAGCGCGACCCGCGAGCTCGTGCTGACCAACGACCAGTTGGAAAAGGTGTCTTCGCTGCTGCTGAACGAGTTCAACGAAGGCCTGCGACGCGAGACCAATCCGATCGCGTCCGTCAAGATGTTCCCCACGTTCGTGCGCGACGTTCCCAACGGAAGAGGTGAGCGAGACTTGCGATGCATGGCTTGTCATGTTTGTCATGTTCGTGTTGTGCAGAGGAGGGCAAGTTCTTGGCTCTCGATCTCGGCGGCACTAACTTCCGAGTGCTGCTCATCGAACTGCACGGCGACGACTTCAAGATGGACAACGAGATCTATTCGGTGCCGCAAGAAATAATGCTCGGCACGGGTCAACAGGTATGGCATGTCGTGATCGCAATTGTGGTGATTATGACCGACTTGTTTGATTCAGCTCTTCGACCACATCGCCAGCTGTTTGTCGTCTTTCATGGAGAAGCGAAACGTGAAGCAATACAAACTGCCGCTCGGCTTCACTTTCAGCTTTCCCTGCAAACAGGAGGGCCTCACCAAAGCTCGCTTAGTCTCGTGGACTAAAGGCTTCAACTGTGCCGGCGTTGAGGGCGAAGACGTGGTGCAACTGTTGCGCGACGCAGTCAAGCGAAGACAAGTAAGACTAACGAGTTTATGCCTGTCTCGCACTAATGTCTGGCTTATGCTAACCAAAGGACATCGAAATCGATGTGATGGCGGTCGTGAACGACACCACCGGAACACTGATGTCGTGCGCGCATAAGAACCGCGAGTGCAGAGTCGGCCTCATTGTCGGTGAGACACTGAAAATGCTCAACCATTGGCAGTGTTAACCAGTTTGCATGCATTCGCCACTATTAGGCACCGGCACTAACGCTTGTTACATGGAATCGCTAGAAAACGTTGAGCTCTACGAAGACGAATATCTCGATCCGCCACAAGTCATAGTCAACACAGAATGGGGCGCTTTTGGCGATAACGCGGTGCTAGACTTTGTGCGCACCGATTGGGACGACGAAGTCAACACTTATTCCCTCAATAAAGGCCGTCAGCTGTAAGTAAATTTTAATTAATTAAAGTTTTGAACCTGAATCTGGGATATGCTGGTGTTGAGTGTTAACTTAAAATTAAGTTCAAAACCTTATTAAGAAGTTTGAATATTGATTATGAATGATTTAAATAACTCGATAACGCTTGGAAGCGTGCACTACAACAGCCAAGACCTGTTTTTCTGTTTGGCAGCGAAACTTCATTTATGATTATAATTATTTCTGTTTGATAGGTTCGAGAAAATGATATCTGGCATGTATATGGGAGAACTAGTTCGCAGTGTCGTCGCTGACCTCACCCGGAAAGGACTCTTATTTGGAGGCCGAGGTTCCGAGAAGTTGTTTACTCCGCACTGTTTTAAGTCTGCGTACGTTTCCTGGATTGAAAGTGATAACAAAAACGACTTTACGCAGACCAGGAAAGCGTTAAACGAAATGGATTTGAGTCACGCCACCGAAGAAGACTACGAGAGTGTCAAAATGATTTGCGCGCGAATATCGACTCGAGCGGCGTATTTAGTGTCTGCTGCGGTGGCGACCATTCTGAATAAGATGAAGAGACCGCACACCACTGTCGGAGTCGACGGCTCTGTATACCGATATCACCCGCACTTTCATGACTTAATGGAGAAGAAAATCGCTGAATTAACTGATCCCGAATACAAATTCGATCTAATGCTTTCCGAAGACGGGAGCGGCAGAGGAGCCGCTTTGGTGGCCGCCGTTGCCGTCCGGCAGCAGCTCAGTCGCGCCAAACAAAATCACGCATGAAAATAATAACGTCTAGACTACTCATTATAGAATTGAAACTTATTTTCAACAACTTTGCCGTTATTTATTCAATCGCGAACAAAACTCTGTTAGGTTTGCCTTTGAAATGTCAATTCTATAGTTAGATTCAAATTTTTAAAATTTATTTTATTTACGAGTTAGTTTCAGATTTAATATTATTTACACACACAACACATTCTATTCCTTTCAAAAGGCTTTTATTTTGTTTTAACAAACACGCATTTCATAATATCATGCAATTTTAGATCATACTCTTTAGTTGTTTAACATTATTTTCTTATAGGTTTTTTCTAGAGATCATATGTGCCTTTAATATTTTTTTAAGTGAATTGAGTTTGATTTTTAGTATATATACACGCATTTATGCTAATAATTATTATTTTAACTAGTTTTTAGCCACCTTTTAGTGCAGTATTATTATGCCATATAGAATGTATTCTGAGGTCTGTGCCAACTGAGCTGAATTGACATGATATTATGTTAATTTCGATGTACTCTAATTCATAAGCGTTGTGCTTAATTATGATAATATTGTAAATATTCAAATCAAACTTATATTTATGGCGAAAAGTAAAAAATGAATGTTAATAATAGAAGATTTTAATTGCAATAAAATTGATTTTTTGTTTTAACAATAATTATTTTTATTCATTATGATTAAGCATTAAAAAACAATTTACATTTTAATTAAACAAATGCTATATATTTTTAAATGTCAACTCAATAGCTGTCGAGGAGAAGCGAGAGATTCGAGAGTTTATATTCAATTACATTTAATCACAAGTTATGAAAAGCATGTATAATCATCTCATAATGAATGTGCATTAAGATTAAAACTCAAAATTCACAAATTATTGAAAACTTTCATTAGAAGATGGTAAGCATTCGTAATGTACACAAAATAACTGAATTAATAATATATTTAATATCGAAGTGACTATTTTTCTAGAGAATAATTGCTTAATAATGTAACGTTAATATTCTCAAAATACATGTAGAAGTAAATACAAACAAAGAAAAACTAAACATTGTCCTTGATTTTAGTAGTTATCATTGGAAATGATATTCGATTCAAATTTTAATATAATAATTTGAATAATATTTGATTATTCCAAAGTTAATTAAAACTAAGATATGTTACTAATTGTTTTTAGGATTATTTTACAATTTAAAAAATTTCTTATATAAACAAAGTGAAAAAGCAGACATAATTTGATGTTTCAGACTATTTATTGTATGACAAATAGATAATTAAAACCTCATTATATATGGCAAAAAATGTCTAAAATCTAAATGTCTAAGACTTAGACTTAGAATCTCAATGTCTCAAATAAAAATTAAAATTTTATTTGTAAATTTTTCTTACTTTTTTTCTTACGATTGATGTCACGAACAGTGATCTTAAGACGTTTCATTTGCTAATTAACAGCAAAGCTTCATCAGTTATTGAAGATACTTATAGTTTGACCAACTTTTAAAACTCAAATAAAGTTTGCAACTTATATGACTGACTAACACATGTAAGTCTGCAAAAAAATTTTGGTATTGGGAGAGATAATTGTTTGCAATCATATATTGTTTATATAAAGTTATGCTTGAATATATAAGTATATTATTTCTATATTTATATAGCTTTACTCCAGAATTATATTGAAATTCTAATATAATGTAAGATAAACTATTAATTGTAACTAAAGATACTATTAGAGCTGTATTGCAATTATGACTAATATGGGCCTCAAATTACTATTTTGCTGACCTGTTCACAAACTAAATTAAATATATATACATTTGATGCTATAATTGTTATTTAAAGTTAGAAGAATTAATTTGGTGGCGAGAGTGTTCAATAATGCATTTAGTTTGCAATTAGACTTTGAGTTGAATGAGAGACTCAGACTTTCTCTAAAGTCTCCAAAGTTTGAGACTTGTTTGTCTATAAAATGTTTAACTGCTGTGCAAAAATTAATATTACATTTAGGTATCAGCGTTTTCAGGTATTTACGGCCGCAAAATTCGGTTTAAAGTAACATAATTTTTAAAATTAATTTATATACAATTTGTTTAACAATTTATATATAATAACATTTTAATTAAGTAAATAACTTTAATACAAAATAAATTTAAATTATGCCTAAAAATTATTTGAAATTATATGAAAACTTTAATACAGTTTTTCTTCAATATCTCCGTTATAATACTTAATCAATTCCATAGAAAGAGTTTCAATGTTTAGTTTTCAATGATTTGAATCGATTGCGAAGCTTACTAAATGTCGCAATGCATAGATAATTGATAGGTTAAAAGGTTAAAATGTGGCAAATTCAGGCACTGCCAGAAATAGCTCATTGCTATATATATTTAATCTATATTTTATATGTATTGAAAAATGATACTCAGAATCTGATAGTATCACTAAAAATAAATACCACTTTCTTCATAACCATTTCCTTATAAAACATGAATTTTACTTAAGTGTAAAAGAAAGTTCTATTCGAGGCATTCTAGAAATTCTGGCGTCAAAATTGTTCAATTGTGTCGCGCGTAATACTCATTATTAGGTGAGAATGCAATGAAACAATATTATGATTCACAATATTGTCTCAAATGACTTGAAATTTTATTATTTAAATCGACATCATTTTTGCGTTAATGTAATAGATTTTTATTATTCAAAGTTTTTAAAGAGTTAAAAGAGTCTATTTTGAGTTTTATCTAATTTAACAATTATTTTTAACTAATATTTATATTTTTCAAACTTAATACTTATCTTATTAATTTGGTTAACAACGATTTAAATCACTATTCAGTGAGTTTTTTTTCACTATTTAGCTTTTCTCAATATTACATCTAAATATGTAAAATATTAGAAATTATTTTACCGTTAATAATTATATAATTACGGAAGTTTTGACTTGCAATTAATAACTTTGTTTTAGCTTAAAATCTGGCTCTTTATTAATACATTTTTATTTATTTTGTTAAATCTTTTTAGTATCGAAGGGGAAAAATGTTAGTAACAATTTATTTAAATTACAAGTTATTTCAAATGAGGTACTCATAGGTGTTTGCAATTTTTAAAAAATCAATATTTGTAAAATCTATTCAAGTAAAATTTTAAACTTTAAAAATTTAATTTTTTAAAATTGGCCTTAAAAAGTGTACCAAAATTAATACTGTTTTGGTTTCTTTCTTTTATCTGCAATCATATAAAGAGAAAATTCTCCAAAAATTTATAATAAGGAAAATCTACATAATAATAATGAATTTGGCTTTTGGCAATAGGTTTTTGATTTCCAGACTGAATGCTTAATCAATATTAAATAAACTTTATTGAAAAATTTCGATTTTATGCACAAATTTTAAAAATTATAGCCGTACATAAATCCATCGTTGACTGTAATTGTAAATTTAATAAATGATTATATCGATAAAATGTCAGACGATATTCACGAAAAGCACAATAAATTCATATATACTTTTATATATAAAATCTTTCATAAGATTATTGATTAAAATTTTATTTACATAATTTTTATCACCAATTAATCTTAATATTGTGTTATTAAAAAGTTTTTTTTTAATATTTAACTTTTTTACAGCATTTATGATATTTATTTATATTTTTAGATAAAAATCTAATATTTATTAATTGTTATCTTATAATTGAATAAATATAAATTGAAAATAATTAAAACTTACCATTTGTCTCATCCTTTTTTGTTATATTTTTTAAAATCATTTTCTTTATTTTTATCATTAGACCAAGATTTTGATGTGCCGGGTTTTTCTGCCATGATATAAGTTATACTAACTTTGTTTACAGTCTTTAATGAAATTTATGGTTATAAGTAGTTCATTACTTATTTAGTTGGAAGTTAATAATTGGAAAATAAATTTTAGAGTAAATTTCATATTAAACGTATCTTTTATATCCATTTGGTTTGTAAAAACTATATCTAATTTTTAATAATTTATTTTAAAATTTTAAAATTTTTTAAAAATTCAAAATCTGACTTAACAATGACTGTTAGAGTTTAACACTCATTTTATAACTTAAAATGAATATTAAATTTTAACATTTTCTTTATTCTATTTTTTCACTTTAATTGTCTTAAATTTAAACAATTATTGGGAAATAAAAAAAATAACAAATAAAAATTAAAAGTTTATTCTTTGAGATCTACTCTTTAAAAATAAAGAAAAACTACAATATCTATCAATATTAGATATTTGTAATATTCAATATAAAGTCATAATTTCAACAAATAATTAATTTATTGACTAGATATTCACCGGTCATTTTATGCTTAAATTGCAGTTAAATATACAACACAATAGCTTATGGCTTACTTAACTTTTAATATTAGTAACCTTAATAATGGCAATTTTTAAACAAATTTTGTTTTATAAACTCGTAATAATTCGATGAAACAAAAAATAAACCAGAAAAACATTTGACAATAAAACATTAATTATTTAGAAATGTCTATAATCACATTTAAAAACGTTAATGCAATTAAAATGCAAAATTTTTAAGCATAAATAATTAGTTAGTTATAAAATTTAATAATATTTGTAATATTAATCATTCGAGACAATGTCTAAATAAACTTATTTATCACAAATATATGATAGTATGCTTTTAAATTTTGATTTTTTTTCCTAATATACAGTAAATAAGTACTGTATTATCTTTATAAGAAAATTTTGACTAATACTTGATTTTATAAAGATTTCAATTACTGGTCAAACTTTAAATATTATAAATTAATAAATATGATTGACTGATCAACTGAATGAAAAAACAACTTATCAATTTAAAAATTGCCATTTAAATATAATAACAATAATGATAATAATAATATAATTACTATAATTCATATAATATACAATAATATGAATCAACTAATAAAACTAACATAACATGAGTATAAAAACAAGATCGTAATAATGATAATAATGACAAGCAAATCAAGAATAATAATGACAAGATTAATGGAATCACAGTATTGCATACTCAATGTTTGACAAATTTTATGTGCTGAACGAGTTGAGTGTATGTGGAAAAATCTTTGTGACATATTTTGCAATTAAAATTAGATCTTATTATCATCTTATTATCAGAAGAATATCTAACTTCAGGTTCTATAGGATACTCTTCAATATCTTTAAATGATTTGACTATTTTTCTCGGCTGCAACTGTTTTCTACGATTGCTCGAGCTCTTAATAATTGGTGCTTTACTAGTGTTACTTTTTACACAAACTCTTGATTTGTATGTATTATGATTAGACATGTGAGACATCATCGCTACTTGCGTTACACTTCGTTGACCGCAAATAACGCAACGGTATGGCCAATAGTTGTTGTTTTCGAGCAGATATCTGTGTAAGAGGTATCTGTGAGTATGTAAAGATGCAAAATCGACGAAACACGCGCCGCAATATTCGCACTGATTATCTTCATCTTTATTGTCGTCATTGTTTTGTACTTTTAAAGTTTGGCTATTAATAGGAAACCTGATTGCTTCACAATTCAAATTACTCGTTGACTTCGAGTTTGACTCGTTATTGAAAAAGTGCGCATTTCTCGCTCGTATTTGATTTGCTTCTATGGACTGCTGCGTGGAATTTGATTGCTCTTCATTAATAACCGAATGAAGGTTTGTAAGCGTACGCTTATATAGTAATTCGCTCAGTAATGGGTTTGCGGCGAAACAGTTTGACTGTGACACTGTTTGGCCTAAACTTTTTGATTTATTTTCAATTATATTTTGATTTTGATTGCTATTGACTGTCATCTCTTTTACATCATAATCTCGTCCCTTCACTCTTTTAGTTAACTTAACGTCATAATCGATTCCTTTGTGAATTCGTAAAAAATGTTTCTTAACCTTAATAATAAATAAAAACATTAGTTATTATTTAATACTAAATCAGCAAAAATAAAGATTTATATTTTTAAGACCAATTTTAATTAATACCGATTTACATAAACCTAATTAACTTGAATAGTCTTTGTTTATTAATAGAATAATATTTAAATAAACAAAAATAATTCTCGTTTCAAATGTAAAAGTTTCGACATTAATCTTTTAATAATTATGACAAACATAGAGAGTTTGTTGAATTATTATAGAATCCATAGTTAAAATTTTTGCGTATTTAGACTTTCGTATTGGTATCACAACATATAATTATTATAAATAAATGAATGCGAATATCAGATTAATTTTGTTTATCATAAAACGAATATTTTTACTGAAATATTTGGTAATTTACGAGTAATTTAAAAATAATGTGAGCAACTTTTTACACTTAAAGTTAGGCTTATTTAAGAACTTCTGCTTATCTATGAATTATTTTTGGTAAAATATATGCATTAAATTAAAGATATTTTTAGTAACTCGAAGAGTGCGGATATTCTGTACTAAATTAAGTCACTTCACTAAATGCTAAATTAAATAATGCTTTAAATGAAACATAACTAAAAACATTTAAACCTAAATTATTACTATTTGGCAAATGTTTTATAAGTTATGAAATATTGTAAATAGAATTTTATTAAAAATGAAATAATTATGAATTCTACACAAATTTTGTCAACACTTATGTTTATTATCCTTAAATTCTTAGCAAAATTATTAAAATAAACTCTATTCAATGAATTTCAATAATTTCGACAACAATTTCGACTTTCTTTTAAATGTGATGGTCTTAAAAATATAAGCAATGAATATAAGCAATAATTACATGGTCTGCTCTATTGAACATTTTCTCGCACACATAACAGCGAAACTATTGTTAAAAATAATAATTAAAAACTCGTGTATTGATCGAAGTGTCGAATGAAAAGATGTGCAAACGGTTACCGGTTTTTGGTCGCGATGTATGTTCTCGTGACGCGTATACAAATCGCGCCGATCTGTAGAATAGGGACACTTCGGACACGAATACCTTCTCTTCGACACGAATATCGAAGCGCTGTCTCTCACTAACTGTGATGAGGCCGACAGTTGCAAGAGTTGCGACACTCGTGCTTCTGGTGTGAGCAGAGAGTGCTTGAGTGGAGGCGGAGGTAAGAAACCATTGCTGGGAAATATTGGACCTCTTAATAGCAAACGATCGTGAAGTCGAGTCGCCATCGCTTCGAGTGAGGCTTTGATCACAAATCCGGTTAATCGCACATAATTAGGAGAGTTTGACGATTAGCTGCCGTTCAGAGAAACATGTGTTTCGATATATGTGTGATGAAATGGTTTGATGACAGATCATGTATGGCTAAAAACTGTAAGCTGTAATGAAATTTGTTTTAAAATTAAAGGCCATAGAAATCGATGTAATGGCTGTTTGGCGTACGCTTACCAGTCGTACCACTCTCTCACCGACACTTCTAACCAAGCAATTGGAAACATATTTAATTTGAAATTTAAATAAATATTTTAATGAAATGCTTGTAATATGCTGTGTATTTAATTATTAAAGCATGGAATAATACATAAATAAATAATTTTATCTGTTATATAGTAGTAGTATAGTGTTGTTAAAGTGATATTTTAATAATTTTTAAAAATTTTTATGTAAAAATTCTACAACAATACCATTAATAAATTTAATAATTTTAATAAATTTTAATTATTAATTTAATAATAATTAACTTTGGATGCACTTTCCTTCCTTTCTTTTTTTGGGAGGGGGTCTACATCTGAATTATATAAAAGAGAAAATTCTCCCTAAAAAACTTAAAACTTTGGTGTAAGAGATTGCTTCG
>JAQIYA010002351.1:0-10004 GCA_034699355.1 Microtritia minima
TATTTAAATAATAAAACTCATTTTAATATTATTTAATTTTAAATATAAAATTTTATTTTTTAGTTTTATAAATATTGAATATTAAAAAATTGTTTGAGTGATAAATGGTCAAAATGGTCATTAGTTTTTAGCTCTAAATTTTATTATAAAAATCGAGTTCGACAACCATTTATATTGCTTAAAATCTAAATATTGCTTAAAATATTTAATTATGCATTTATTCTTCAAACATATGTAGATATTTGTATATACATGTTTATACATGCTTAAACATGCTTAAACAACTTGTTTTTTTTCTGATAGAATTGCATACTAATTATCTCATATTTATCTTCTAGAAATTTTTTTATATGTTCAGAGCTCTAATAATTGCAAATTATAAATAATTAAAAGTTTTATGTAAACTATATAAAAAAGTAAAGTAAATTTTAAAATTATGCATAATTTATGTATAAAATCTTTTGGATAAGTTAAAGGTTTGAATAAGTTATCATAACAATGTTTGTAATTTATTAAAAACACTATGATTTTTAATCAATTCATTTTAGCGCATAATTTAAAACTAAGCTAAAGAAATAAAAAAAATTAAAATACTGTAAATTAATCACAAGTAAATAAAAATACATAAAAATAAATATTTATTTATTAAATTATTGAAAATTATTATGTAATTATAAATGCAAGTTTAATATACTTTAACTATATTATAAATAGCGAGATAGCGAGAGCTAATTCTATCATTACATGAATAAAGAATGCAGATTTTTGTGCTTCACGTCATATATTATCATAAATAAATAAACTAAATTAGTTAATGTACGTAAAGTAAGCATAGTATAATTATATATATGAATAAGTAATTCAAACAAACGAGAATTATTAACAAATGAATCAATATTTGAATGTATGCATAAAAGTTATTTTCCATGCATATGATAATTTTTATTTAATTTGGTATTTATATCTGATGAAATGATCTGCATTGATAAGAAATAAAATTTTTATTTAATTTTAAAATTATTTAACTAATAATAATAATAATAAATTTAATTTAAATATAAAATAAAGTATATTTAGCACTAAATTTTGCATGAATAGTGATTAAATATTGATTACGAATGTAAAGCACGTATATATGCATAGTACTAGAGTTTAAACAAATAATTTTTTATCCTATAATATAATTTAAATAATATAATATTTAATTTTGTTATATCTCTAATTTCTACCCTAATCTAAATTTAGAATAACAGATTTAAATAATATAAATTTTTTAGTGATATAACAATAAATAACTGCATATCATAAATAAATATTATATTATTTATGATTTTATAAAACATCTTTATTTGTGAAACAATATGTTTCATTATTTATGATTATCAACATTAAACAATTATTTAAATTCCTAGCATTCGTTTTTCTAAAATATTAGTTATTATGGATCTCTAATGTGCAATGAATATAAAGACCTAAATAAATAAAAAATGTTGACATTGTGTATTTAAAAAATCGATAGTATGCAACTGTAGTAAATTAAGTTGTGAGAGCAAAAGAAGTTGTGAGGAAAGAGAGAAAAAGAGAGAGAGAGAGAGAAAGTTAAGAAGGAAATAATTCATGTGGCGGTTTACCAGTAATAGATTGAAAAAAAGTTTCCGATCGTGGAATTGAAGAATCAGACCGTAGATTAACATATTCAGCTCCATTTGAAAGTCTCGGAAAACACGACTCAGATTTAGGTCGTGGTAATGTTTTTTTCAGTCTTAATAGACTAAATTCTCTTTCACTTTCACTGTCGTCACTCGGACTTTGAGCTGAAAGGGTTAGGAGTTCGGTGACCACTTTCAAATCGGTTTGTAAGTCTTCCCTCTGACAAACTAAACTTGGATTTTTACCGATTTTGTTAAGTCTTTCAGCAGCTATTGATTCCATTGTTCGCCTCATCAATGGATACAAGTCGAGAACAGCATTGAAATGTTCAACAGAAAGAGAAAATAAATTGCAATATGTCTCAGCCCTAACACTTGCCACTCGTCGAGCGTTCGTTAGCAAACATATTTCTGTTAACAATAAAAAACAAATATAAGAATAGTTGAATCAAATAAAAAAATAAGGTCAAATAAAATGAATCCTTCACTTGTTTAATAAAAGAATATGCTATTCATCATAATTAAGATTTTTATAATAAACACTTTTACAAAAGGTTAAAACAAAATTAACTTTTAACCTTTAAATTAAAAATACCTAATACTAATTATTAGTAAAAAAGGCAAATCGCTTTTCATGCTTTAGAAATTTGATCGATATAGTAACGAATTAATGTTACATTAATTAAAAATATTTTAATTTGATGTAAAGTTTTAATTATTTATTATTCCAAGTTGATTATAACAAATTAATAAAAATAAGTACACCGATAAAATTATTTTTCTTTTGTTAAATTTCTTTTGATGTCAGTTAGGAATGATTAAATTTTTCAACATTTTATTAATTGGATTTTATTGAAAGCATTTCTTTATTAGTACAATAATAAAATTACTCAATAATGCATTAAATTACTTATTGATAATCAAGTAAATTAAAATTTAAATTTTATAATAATTCAATTAAAGCACTTTTAAACAATTAAACTAAAATGACGATTAAAAATATTAGTTTTTATTTAAAGATTGAAAATGTAAAACATGTCATTCATGTGTAAGTTAGACATAACCGACAAAACGCTATTTACACTAAAGTAAGCTTTTGAGTATTGTTAAGTTATTTATATAAAAGTAAATAAAATTCTCTTATAAAAATTAATTATATAAATTAACTATATTCAACATTTTTAGAAAATTAATTGCTTATATTAAAAATAAATATTACTCATCATTAGAATCATTAGAAATATTAAGAAATTAAATTAAACTTGAACTTAAAAGATGTAATTTTTGATGAATGTTGTTATTAATATTAGTTACTTTCTATGCTCATCAAATTTTATTATTCTAAAATTTGCCAATTTTCCAATATTTATATTTATTATTATTATTATTATAAATATTTATAATTATTATAAATATTTATATTTATTATAACAATTATATACTAATATATACTAATTATTAGTATAATACTTAATCTCGGATAGTTTAACTAAATTTTATTTTGATATTTTAATATAAAAGAAATATTGGTAAATACGAAATAAATTATGAAACAAACTCAATAGTAATTGATTATTAAACTTTATGATACTTAAACATTGAGTTTGAGTGCTCGACACGATCTTAGAGCTATATAATATGATGCCATATATAAGATACCTATGAATGAATTGGCTCTCATATAGAAGAGCTTTTCCATGTATCGCTAGTCATTAATTTAGACACAATAATAAATTTATATTTTTGTTTTATTTTGTATTTACTACGAATTAATAACAACCAAATTATTAAAAATTATTATTAAATAATTAAAGAATTCAAAAAAAACTTCTTTAAAAAGAATTAGACTTTCTATGTATAATTAATTAAGAATAAATTATGATAATTATAATTATATAATAATAATAATATTCTAAGATATAATTTTCATATTTATAAAGTTGTTATTGAGAATAAAATAGTTGATTATCGCGAAATGCATGCGAAGTAATAGAAACTGACCTCCAAAATAACTGCCATCTGATAGACTAGTGGCGATTTCGCCATTCATCATAACTATATCGACGATTCCTTCCTGAATGAAAAACATTTTGTTTCCAATCGTTCCCTCTTTGATAATGATATCTCCGGGTTGGAACACTTCGTACTTAAGACGAGTCACTATAGAGTTGACGAAATCGATGTCCGCATTAGCGAAAAATGGCACCGAAGCCACCAAAGCTCGACAATTGTAATTGATTACATCCTAATACAATGGCATGCCATTTAAATTTGCATTAATATATTAAATTGATTAATTAAAACAAAATATTTAATTGAACATATATATCGATAGATAAGAAAAAAATTATAAAATAGTAAAACTTAAAATAGTTACAATTTATGTTTCTAATTATAAATTTAATCTTAAATTAATCAAAATACTATAAATTTGAAACGACACACAAAATATAAAAGTATTAATAAAACGAGTAAATTATCACAACAAAAATATATTATATAAAAAGCGTTCGCTCTGAACTTAATTGATCGAATTAATTATTTAATGTGTATTTAAAATTATAAAAGTAAATTAAATAATTAAAATTCACAATAAATACCAAATTTATCAAATTTAAAATATTTATAATTAACTTATTTTGGATTGCATTTGCATTGTTATGATTGGAATTTGCATAATTACATGTACAGATATTATATTTATGTTTAAATATGATCGTAAAAGTAAACGAATATATTTAAAAGCAATTTTTAAATTATTTTTTTTAAATTTAGAGCAATTTTCATATACGGTAGGTTTTTTAAAATTCAATTAATAACTTTATTTTATAATAAAAATTTCAGTATGATTTTTTTAAAAATTGTTCTTTAATAACCAGTGATAAAATTCTCGATAAGGCTTATAAATGTATGTAAACTAATATTTTAGTTTTGAAACAATAGTTCTTCAACCGCACCCAAACAATACAGTTATGGCATACCATTCCAAATCTACAAATAAGCTTTTTATAGAGAGATTTAAAGTAAACCTCCCGATAAAAGTGTTTGCTCTATTTTTTACCGTCAGATACATATTATAGATACAGATACATATTTATAACACATTTATTTATCTTTAAATTTAATTTTTATTTAATTCAGTTCGGTATCTGCTAACTTGAGTTTATATTGCGATTAGATTAGTATTAGTAATGTTGTATTACTATTCTATTACTATTCTGTCCAATTCTCAATACTGCCATTTGAGCTTAAACTTTGAAGACTTCTCAAACATTTTTAATATCGCATAGATTGTAGACATTATGCGATTAAGTCATTTCAAACCTCTGCTAATTTTATGGTTTTCCACAACTAAATTTGAAATTGTCTGCCTTTCACTTATTCTTATTGCCTTTTAGTGTATTGCGTTCAGAATGTAATAATAATTAAATAAAGTAATGACTGTGCCGTAAATCGAAAATATGCTAAACAACGAAAATCACTGCATTTTAGTTCTAATTACTTATGTGTAGTGCCCTTCATTTTCGGTTAGTGACACATTTTGACTGACACTGTGCGAGTTCGACCGACAATTTATAAATATCTTTTTACTCTCACTGTGAAGAATCAACGCATTGAATTCGAGTGCAAGATTGAGGTTCATATAAATTTAAACATTACATAAAATTGATAGTTTAAAATTTAAATCACATGTTTTGTTAAACATGTGAGTTATTTATTGGTTTAACATAATGCGAAAACAAATTTTTATGTAATGTAAAATTTTCGATAAATTAGTCAATAGTCTTCTACAGAATTGATATTATGGTTTAGCTTATTGTCAATTCGTATTTTCAATTATCATTTGTGCCAAAAAAGCAAAAAATTATGTTCGTTATGAAAATTTTATTAAATTTTTATAAATACTATGGAATTAACCCAATTTGACCTTCAATTTTATTTGTTTGGCAAACCGAAAATGATGGACACTACTTATGTGTTAAGCATAGTGATGGACAAAAGGTTAAAAGGTTAAGATTTCCATTAACCTTTAACCCTAAGGGTTAAAATTTTTATTAACCTTTAACCTTAACCCTAGGTTAACCTGGTTAACCTTCAAAAATACTATATAAAATCGTTTATTGTATTTATATTTTAATAATAACGTTTATATATACATCAAAATATAATTAAACAATTTCTATCAAAGAATTTAATAACATAAATGCTTTAATAGTAATTTCCCAAACGATTTGGTTTTATATTAAATCCCCAGATTTTGAAAACATATCTTAGATTCAAATAATTTCAAAAATTCTCTTTTTAATTTTTTTCGAGACATAATTTGATCAGGTTTTAAATAATGAATTAATTTAGGTTCGCTCACAAATAAAAATGGATGCATTAAAAGCAAATCAAAATATATTTTCAATATTGTGTGATATTTCAAGCAATAATACAATATATATTATAATTCACAATATTTTAAGTGTGAATAATCTATGTTTAATATTTCAAGATTACAGTCATATGCATAACAATGTACATAACAGTTTTAGTAACTTTGTTAATATTATTTGTATTTTAATTTTAATTAATTTCATGAATTTTCGTTAAGCATTCATATAAATTCTTTAAACATAATGTTAACCTGGTTAACCCTAAGTTAATGATCGCCTTAACCTTTAACCTTAACCCTGGGTTAAAAACTATGATTTTAACCCTAAGGTTAACCCTGGTTAAAGGTTAACCTAGGTTAAAGTGTCCATCACTAGTTAAGCATTAAGCATTGAGCCAACATTTCGTATACTAAATACTCAATAATAGTGGCAGTAATTCTAAATAATGTTAAATAATTTACAGCATATGTTACCGATTTGTTTAATTTTAAAAAATCTGTAATAAAATTTATTATATTTATAAAATAAAATAATATTTCTATAATTGAAATAATATTTGTAAAATAATTGTAAGCATACTTCTCTTAGTCGTTCAGAGAGTTCATCTAATATGACCTCTTCATTAAAAAACTTTCCCTGATATCGATGCTCAAAGTAGTCCGCAATCCTCACACGTAAATCTCGTGGTAATTTTCTATAAGCCATGTATTCTTCGACTTGTTTTAACTATAAAATAAATTATAACAACAAATTCAGTTATAAATAAATAAAGCAGCAAATAATACACTATGTCTTTGATTTTGGCAACATTTGATGTTAGCAATTATTGCTAACACAGTGATAAGCTGAGGGGCACTGCTCTGGTCACTGCTCAGCAACTATACAGCGATGGCGAAAAAAATTCATTGTCATATCTATTCAATGTATTGGGTATGTCGAGGTTTTAAAATTAAATTCATTGTAGATATGTTCAAAATAAAAATAGTCACAAAGTAAAATAACAAACGAAAATTATTTAAATGACTTGAGATATAAAATGACTTCGTTTTGCCAAATTTATTAAATAGAAATAATTAATTATAATATTATAATAATTGTAACACATATTAATTATTAATAACTTATATCAATACTACTCATATTAATTATTATAAAAATATAAAAAGTTTAAATTAAAAGATTTTTAAAATTTATTTTCGATAATCGAAAATAAATCGCATAAATGCGTTGAGTTTGTTTAATAGCGAAAGCGAAAAGTTTTATTCGTTTAGTTTTACATTAAATGCGATGCAAATGAAACATAACTACCTTTTCTCTGTATTGACGCCGTGAAGAATCGAGTGATTGAATAAGATTAGTAGTGTGACCGAGAAATAATGCATAACACGTCGCGCCAGATATCATGCTTAGAAGCGTGAGCCACATATCAGTTAGATTTTGAGGTGGAAAGCGTCCGTAACCGATGCACAGCATGTGAGACATCGCTTTGAATAGTGACCACGAATATTGCTCCAACCAATCAGATTCCTTTAAGCAATTAGCCTTAAATCAATTTCTAATCTTTAATAATCTATAAAATCTAAATACCATACTATAGAAAACTCAAACATTTCGGTGAAATGAATTCATAAAATTAGATATTCATAAACAAATTTCTGTTTTTCAGTTATTCAGTTAAATAGGTTTTTCAGTTAAATAAAAAATATCGATCAGAAGAATTCAATTTTTAATAAGAGAGTCACTGCAGATAATCAATACTCTGCTATTCAAGTAATTATTTTAAATGTTAAAGTGTACACTATTTTCGCAGTAAATAAATAAATGTAAATAAATCAGTTAAAAATAAATTGCTCTGATATTAAGAGCAGTTAAAGACATCACAATTAAGGTTTAATTTGATAAAAGCATGCGATTTCGAAGCTCACAAGCTTTACTTAGAAAACTTTTAGTTTCACCTGTTTTTGCTTTTTGTTAGACATATGTGACTCACGCTAACGTTATTTCATGTATTTTAAGTGATTTTCGAGTAAAACTTTGTCGTTTGTGATTCAATAAATCTTTATATTGATTACAGTATTTGTACAGTATTTTCACATTGAATATCGCGTTTTGCATATTGAAAATGGCGTGAGTGTTAGAAGTTTCGCGTCTTCAAAATGAAAATCGCGTTTTCCATAACCAGTATCGCGTATAAAGTTTGCAAAGCTTTATAGACAAAAATTTTATTTTTATTTGTATTTAAATATTACATCTAATTTTAGTTTACAATTATTTCTTTTGTGAGACATTTATTTATTCACTTTTGAGATCATACATATCTGCCACTTGTTTGCCACTCATACCTCTGTCCATGTACTCAATTCTCGTAACTCATTACTTATTTTTTTGTTAGACCTATGGGTTACGAGACTTCACTCATAATTAAACTGAATTAAATACACTAATCAAGAAAACAAATCTAATGTTTACAAAAGTTTTGCTAACATGTGCCTTCAAAACAGTGCTACAACTTTATACGCGATATTGATTATGGAAAACGCGATTTTCATTTTGGAAGACGCGATATTGAATGTGAAAACACTGTAATAAATTTAGAACCCTTAACTTCGACAGAAACAATCGCACTATACTTCAACAGTTTTCTGCGACTTTTTAATAAACATTTTTTCAACTTTTCTTTTGCAAATCCTGTTAATTTCAATTATGTTTCATCAGTTTAATTTGTATTTCTTACTCTTTGTTCTTATAATTTAGTTAATATGTTGAGTTACCTTATATTAGCCATAAATGTAGAATATTATATAATTAATTACATCGTATAATAATATAACTTATCAATACATTTAAATAAAATTTTCTAATAATACACTTCGACAATATTTTACATTCATCTAAACTAAGCTAAACAGTATAAAAATACACATTAGTCTCCAACTTATACCACACTTTGACAATTTTAAAGTGTACTAAAATGGCATTATTGGACACAATTTAATGCAATTTAATGAAATTTAATGGCAGAGTTTATCAGTGCCGCACACTGTTCACAACTCACGCACACTCTCTTTAATTTAGGTTTTAAACGGCGCCCACAAATAAAGTATTATTAAATCTCGAGCACTGCTAAACTATAGCCGACATTAAATTATTTGCCATATGGCGTGCCTTTCTTTTGTCGACCAACGAACGGACATATCAAATCCATAGCTAGCCGTTGTCAAAGATATTTGTGATCACATGTTTTGCTATATCTCAATCAAAATGCAAAATACATTTTACATATTGACTAAAGTAAGGCTCGTGAAGCTCGAGCCAAATCTAAAGTGCAAATTTATCATTTCACTATAAAATTAGGATCACTATGTTTGAGCCCATGTTCATCACTACTGATAAGTTATATAAAATCAATAAATATTATTTTCTAGTGTCAGCTTTTATAAATATATGAGACACAAACGGATGGGATTAAATGAAAGTCTGAAAATCCAATGTATCAAAAGCAGTATTCAATAAATATTGACTTACTTGAAGTTCGTTTATAGCGACCCACGAGTTGGGCGGAAAGCCCTGCAACATAGGGACGAGGAATTGAAGACAACCACTCCAGTGACCAATTAAGAGCATCATACATATCAAATTGAATATCTTCATGAACACACTCGCCATATTGAGGAACTGAAATTAAATATTTATTTTATAATTATTATCTCATCAATTGTTTACCTATAGTTAAATAAGCAATAAAAAATAATTCTATTTAGTTAACTGTTTAGTTTTTTTAAAATACATTAATAAATTACACATCAACTTGAGTTTTAGCCATATATTAACTTTATTATTATTAGAGACCGAATAAAATATGTATTTGTTGTTCTAAAATATGACATGAAATATTTACTAAAAAGCACTCAAATATGTGCTTAAATATGTATTTATTTTTCACAATTTTACACAATAAAAAATTAAACATATTAAA
>JAQIYA010002352.1:0-10002 GCA_034699355.1 Microtritia minima
TTCGTTGCAGAACATGATTATGTCCTTTCGTGTCGCCGAACTGCAGATGCTTTTGGGTTACGCAGGAAAGTCCAAGTCTGGCAAGAAAAACGAATTGCAAGCGCAGGCGTTAGAGCTTCTTAAGGGCCGATCGCTGACCACTAGTATTCAAAACAAAATCAAAGAACTCCATCGCCAGCGGTATAACAACTTAGGGTACATATCGGCCACCGGTGTCGGCAACAGTTCCGACAGTTGCGACAGTGATATGAACAACAACTTCAATGCGAGCGCAACGATGACCACGCGCTCGACGGCCAGCTCTGCGGCGCACGCGCTCCACATGAGTGGCCAACAGGCCAGTCATCTGCTGAACAGCGGCGCAAACCTGTCGTCGCTGAGCGCGATGTCGGCTAACATGAACGCCAACATGTCGGCCAACATGAGCGCGATGGCCAAACACGTGGGTCACCAGTCGGTGCACCGAAACGACTACTACTCAAGTATGCCTCGCAATCTCGGTATTGAATATCCCGCCAAATCGTTTCAGGGAATCGCGCCTAACGTTCAGATACCGTATCCCATATATCCAGACGTTCGCTTCAAGTTATTGCCTTTTTATGACGTTCTCTCAGAACTGCTGAAGCCTTCGAGTCTGAGTACGTACTCGTGTCGATGTCTGTAACGATGTCTGTATCGATGTCTGTCCGTAACGAATGTCATTGTTTAGTGCCGACCGCTGCGTCGCGATTCCAAGAAAGCACGTTCACGTTTCATCTCACGCCCCAACAGGCGAACGACGTGGCCATGTCTCGCGATGTGCAGCCCGGACCCAAAATCGAGTATTCACTTCAGGTTCAGTTAAGATTTTGTTTGCTCGAAACGAGTTGCGAACAGGAGGACAACTTTCCGCCCAGTATTTGCGTGAAAGTCAACTCGAAGATGTGTCCCTTACCGGTAAGTGTAGAGTGCGTTCGCGTTTATGGCCTCATATGATGTTCGCATTTAGAATCCACTGCCGACGAACAAACCCGGAGTCGAGCCGAAGCGTCCGAGCAGACCAGTCAATATCACGACTCTCTGTCGACTTTCTCCTACTGTTTCTAATCAAATATCTATATCATGGGCCGCCGATTATAGTCGGCCTTATGCCGTCGGAGTATTTCTGGTTCGAAAGTTAACGTCGCACACACTTTTGCAGAGAATTAAAAGCAAAGGAGTTCGTAATCCTGATCACACAACTGCTTTAAGTATGTCATTCAACTGTTTTAATATTATTTTAATTGCATTTTAAACTATAATTAACTTAATCCTATTATGGAATAAAGATAACTCAAATGCAATAATTTATGCAAAATTTTGCGTAAAAAATGCTTTAAAGTCAATAATTAAAATACTTAACAAAAAATTATTCAGACTAAGTGTTTCTGCTTTAAGATTTTTCATATGAATTAACTCAAAGATATACATGTATAGAAGAAGTTGAGTAAAAATTTGGAATAATTTTTTAAAATTCCCGTGACATTTATGTCAAATGTTCGATGCATTCTTGATTTTTAAATTTTATTTATGTAAACCATTTTGTTTACCATAAAAACTATTCTTATTAGATTAATTTTTTTTTATTGCTCTTTCGTTATTTGGACAAATATTTGGTCACGAATGTGGTGATTTCTTCGGCCTTTATATATTTTTATGAAATATCAACAAAATAACGTTCGATTATAAACAATAATTATTCATAATTTCGATTAATATTCTTTATTATTTTCAAAGTTCAAATAGTAATTGAAACACCCTTTGTATACCTATTTATTCTTGTTAAATATTTATGATTATGCAGTCTGTGATTAGAAATAATTAACAATCAATTAATTTTTTAAAAATTTATTATTGAGGCTACATATTCATAATACTTTGAGTATATAAAATAATATTTAAGTAAAATTTAAAAATAATTTACGACGCTTTTGGCCGATTTTGAGCGCAGAATTCAATTTTCTGAGTCGACAACCATTTTCTAAACATAGCTTCTTTCTATGTGACCTAAATATTATAGCTATGATAAATGAGCCACATTTTGCTATAATATTTTAAAACATATTAAGCAAAACATGTTTAGATTTTAATTGGTTTTAGTATTGAGTATATATGTAGAAATTAAATTGAAGCTGAAATAATATATTATTCAAAATGATGTAAGAATATAGAAAATTTTTGAAATAAAGTTTATATTAAAGCATAAATTTATGAATTAATTTCTCTCTTTAAATTCGCAGTTCACAATTAATTTATTGCAATGTCGAAAAATTTTTACATTTTACTATTTATGATTTTTTAAGAAAAACATGGAATTTTACTTAATATTTAAATGTAAAATATTTAATCAAATTTAATACATTTTTAATTAATTCTAAGTGATTAATATTCGTTAAACATTAATATTTAATAACTAGAAAAGGCTAAACGATAAAATTTAAAATTTATTTATTATTTATTATTTAATATCATTAAAATTCAAATTAATTATTTAATTTTTATTACTTATAAATATAGTTAAAGAAAAGTTGTCTCACGATCCCGATTCCGAAATCGCAACTATGAGTTTGCGTGGTTCTCTTCTTTGTCCGGTATTTACAATTTTTGCATTATTATAAACATATTATTAACATGAAACAATTACATACAACTAATTCTATAAATGATTTAAATAAAAAGTTAGGTAAAATGCGAATACAAATACCTTGTCGTGCGATTACTTGTGCTCACGTTCAATGTTTTGACGCATTGTTATACTTGCAAATGAATGAAAAGAAGCCGACTTGGATTTGTCCGGTCTGTGACAAAGCGGCCGTTTTCACTAATCTTGCAATTGATGGGTATGAATAAACAATTAACTATTTTTATTATTACATTATTATTATTTCATATCACTTTTTTAGATTATTTAATGATATAATCAAAGAGGCGCCGAGTTCTTGCACTGAAGTGCAATTCCATGAGGACGGCTCGTGGACTCCAGTTGTTATCAAAAAGGAAAATGCGAGCGAAACTTTGAGTTTAAGCTCGAGGAAAACGAAAAATAAAAGATCTTCATGTTAGTTATTTTAAACAAATTTGTTGAATTATTTACTCATTATTTTAATTTATCTATATATAGCTGTGGAACAGTCAGAATCAAAGCGCCAAAAGATTGAATTAATCACTTTAGATAGCAGTGATGAAGACGATGAGGCGGACGACGAAAGCGATACAACCAAAGACGCGGCGTCTATCGTTCCGTCGTCTACTACTCCTGTGCTTTCTTCGGGTTCAGGTTCAGAGTCTGGAACTCCAAACCACATTCAATCACTGCCGTCACCCGACTCTTCGAGTTGCACTTCTAGTAATCTGCAACAAATTCCTTCACACTCGAACACTCCAACTTCTTATTATTCCAATATGTCCACTAACATGACACACAACACCTCGAGTAACAATAATCCCTCTACAGTTAGCTCAACAACTTATAATAGGTATTGTTATTATGCTCATCAAGTATTTTTAACCGAGTTTCTACATTTAAAAGGCCTGTCAGTGGTTCTTCAATGCCAGCCTCGATGGCAAATATGCGCAATTCAATGAACTCACAGTCGGTGACAAACATGTCCAACTATTCAAATATGCCACTAATCAATTCGAATTTCTATTCAACGAATGTCGCGTGTTTTCCTGATTTTCTCAATTCTCCTCCCAGTTCTCTATTTAATTATTCAAGTAAGTTATTAATGTTTTTTAACCCATTTTGACAAAAGCAAGCTTTTATTATTATGGATTTGAGATGTGTGTCCGTCTGTCTGTCCGTCCATCCTTTGTTAAAGTAGAGATATAAGTTAGACTTTATTGTTTAATGTGTAGTTGTAGGTGTAGTTGTGGTCTAGTTTAGTCTATTAACTGTAAAGTATTGTTAAAACGTATTCGAAAATTTTATTTTGATAATTTGTGTTTCACAATACTTTCAATTAATGCTAAACTGCGTTAATTTGTCCTCACATTCTAGTATTTGCTTAAATACTCAAACTATAATATCTTTAGATATTGATATGAGCGCCGCTTTCGATCAATTATTCCGTCAAACGGATTGTCAAACGAGAGAAGTAAATGTTTAACTGGTTTTATTGACTTATAGGTTTAATGAATTTGCATTTATAGATACCGAGCTATCTTTCGAGCCAATCGAGTACGTCTAGAAGGCCTCCAGATTTCGATTCTCCAGATATAATTTCTATCGATTAAAAATGTGAAATTTTATATTCATTGTGTTATAACGAACATTACATTACATGAAACACATTTTAAATATAATTCTGGCATTAATACAAAAAGAGCACTATTTTGCTTAAAAACAATATAAATGTAACGCATCATCATTTTATTAAAAAGATTTTGAAAAAAATTACTTAATCATAATAGTTAAATAAAATAATTAATAAATAATGAAATAGTGTTATTGTCGTTGTACTTGAACTTGGAATCTACAACTGGGAGGTAATACTATTTCTGCGGTCACAATGCAAACAATGCCCAAATTAGCCAACGCTCCTCTTATTAATCCACACGTAAACGCTAAATACTAGTAAAAATGATAAAATTGTTGTTAAAAAGTGATTCATATGTAAAATAGTGCGTTACAAACCTTAGGCATAACGTCAATGTATTGTTTATTGGCTGACATTTGTGTGATGAATCGAAACCTGTTGTCCAGCAGGACATACACTCCCTGATGGTTAGTCCGAAGATTATCGATTTGCTTCTTGAATACAGTACACCAAAACTCTTTGCAAATAAACTTCATTACGTCGAGTTCGTCTTTGAATCGCTGCCAATCCTTTGTAACTCTAAATGTTTGCAAATATTGCTTCATTAAGAATCAATAAATGGTAGCAAACAATTACTTTTCTGCGAATCGATAGCCGGTGTTGTATCCCAAGTGCTCCAAACGGGAAACACATAACTCCTAAAAATGAACAATTATTTTATTGATAGTCATGAGATATATATTCTTCAGAGTCAGTCCAAACGGAGGCCAACCTTATTGTCGACTTCGCTCTGTTCGCTGAATAAGTCGACGCTTTCCATATGAAGAAAGTCGAAAAGGATGTCGTCTACCATTTCAGAGTGATTTGATTACAAATACCTTAATTATATGAGCTCTTAATTAACTAATTTGCTGCACAAAAACCCAAATGACTACCAAATATGAAATGTGAAGCTATTGACAAACACATCACATGTCAAACACAACATTGCATGCAATCATTAAAATGAAAATAACTTTTATTATTATCAATAATTACGTCAAAAATATTTTACTGCACTTTTAGACAAACATATCGACAAAATAAAATACCAGAAACTATGCATTTATATACTAATTTTAGTATTCTTAAAATTTATTGATTATCTTTAGCATCATTTAATGATATTTATATTTAATTATATCGAATCAATTGCAGTAATACTAAAATGACATTCTTATTTGTCTTCTCATCTGTTTAACAGTATTCAAAGGAAAATCATTTTTAAGTTTATACACAATTCTCGATAATTAAATTCTATTTTAAAAATATTTATTTTAACTTACAATTACTATTTATAAAATTATTGTTAAGCAAATGTATTTGTAAGTCTGTAAATATTATTAATAATTTTCATAATATTAATATACAGAATATATATTAAAATGTAGAATTAAATATTAAGAATTAGATCAGAGTTAAAATGAAGAGGCGTTTGTTAGTATTTTAAATTAAATTTTTTAATCTAATATTGAGGTTTTTATATAAGTTCATACATAGAAAAGTATAAATAATTGTTAAACAATTTTTAACTTATTGTTGGCTCACATTCGAAGAGCACGTAATTATTGGTGATAATTGTATTGCATGTGAAAGATGTGTATGTTTTAGACATCTGTATGTTATGTGATGTCTAAACTAATTGTAATGATTAACCAAACTCTGTCTCACATAATGTCTCGTCTTTTCAATTAAATGCTCGCAAATGTCTTCGAATCGCAAAATATTGCTTCACTTCGTCAACACGTTTGACGCGTCTCTCAAAATATGGTTTGGTTTGAGAGGAAGGTCTGTGTTGTGGTCATTGAGAAGCAATGTTTTGAGTGACTGTTGTGATCGCGCCAAACAATGTCAACATTGGTTTTCGAGACAAAATTGCAATACAAAAGCGAATCGAAATAATCGAAAAAATAGAAAAGTAAGCGTTTATTACTTTAATGACTGTATGAATAAATTGTTTTTATAATTAGCGAAATGGTTTGAACTCAACGAAAGAAGTATACGAGAGATCGTATGTCGTGTTTGAAGGCATTCGTCAATATATCGAATATGTGACCACCAATCGATTGCTTTCGAGCTCTTCGATGTCGAGCGTGAGAGACATGTCATCGAATTCACATCGAATCGATGTCTTTCAAAATGAACCACAATTTGATGATAAAAATATAGATAATGGCGGAGAAAAGAAAAATAAAACAATCCCTAAATCACAGCCAAAATTGAAAGAAATTGAGATAAATAGTGCTAAAAATGTTTCTACCCTTGAGTTTGAAAATGATTTTAAACAGAGTTTAAACGAGAAGTCAAAAGAGCGAAAAGTTCCGTCGACTAGGATTAGCCGAATGGCGTCATTTGGCGGTAAGGCTTATACAATAAATTGCTTTCATTTGATTTGCTGTTTTGTGATATTAGGTTTAGCTGTCAGTTTAGGATTGGGAGCGCTAAACGAGGCCACTAAACGAACTCTGGGTATTCAACCGGAATCTAACGCTTCCATATTATCCTCGAATCCTTTTTTAACCGAAGCGAACGCTAATCGAATTGTGGACACATTGTGTAGAGTTCGAGGCGCGGCACTCAAATTGGGGCAAATGTTGAGCATTCAAGACAATACTATGATTAGTCCACAATTGCAAGCCGTGTTCGAACGGGTCCGACAATCGGCTGACTTTATGCCGAAGTGGCAAATGGAAAGAGTTTTAAGTGAAGAGTTGGGCAGTGATTGGATGAACAAACTTAATGAGTTTGACGAAAGACCGTTTGCCGCCGCATCCATAGGTCAGGTGCACAGAGCAGTGCTCAAAGACGGCACACAAGTGGCCGTTAAAATTCAATATCCAGGCGTTGCCGAAGGCATTGATAGTGATATAAAAAATTTATTAGGAATTTTAAAAATTGGCAATCTATTGCCAGAAGGACTTTTCATTGAGAATATAATGCATTACGCGAGGAAAGAGTTGAGTTGGGAAGTGGACTATGTTCGCGAAGCGAATTGCGCGCGAAAATATAAGCGACTTGTTTCGCCTTATTTTGATAGCCAACGATTATATGTGCCCAAAGTAATCGATGATTTGTCTACAAATAGAGTTTTTACCGCCGAAATGATTAGCGGTGTTGCGGTCGACAAACTCGATCAAATAACTGGCATTAATCAAACAGTTAAGAATGATGTGTCGCGAAGAATACTAGATTTGTGTTTACGCGAAGTATTCGAATTTAATTACATGCAAACCGATCCAAACTGGTCTAACTTTTTTTATGACTATAAAAGTGATATTATATCACTTCTAGATTTTGGCTCCACTCGCGAATTTAGTAAAGAATTTACGAATCAATATATGAATGTGATTCGAGCGGCCACTGATCAGGATAGAGATGCTGTTCTCCAAACTTCAAGAGATATAGGATTTCTAACCGGATTTGAGTCGAAATTGTTCGAAAGAGCGCACGTGAACGCTGTGATGATTCTCGGCGAGGCGTTTGCTTTCGATGGCGAGTTTGATTTCGGTCAGCAAAACACTACGAGAAGAATACACGATTTAATGCCTATTATGCTAAAACACCGTTTGAAACCTCCTCCCGAAGAGGTGTATTCACTGCATAGGAAATTATCAGGAGTTTTCTTATTGTGCTCTAAATTAAAGGCTAAAATTGACTGCAAAACTCTATTTGAAAATGTTTACTCAAAATATAAATATTTATAGTAATTATTTAATTAAAGCTAATATCACTTAAATAATTAAAATGTTTTAAACATTTAAATGAATTATGTGTTATTTTGATAGTGAATAACTAATATGAATGATCCTTAAATAAATTAAGTTATAACTGCTGTAATAAAATGTTTATACGTTTCTATAATGGGAACAAATGAGAGCATTAGAGAAAAATGAGGTGAATTTGTTGGGTGTATGTGCGCACAGCTTATGTGCTTCATTATTGTTTGCATAAGTTTTCGAATAAATGTGACTTTCATTATTGTTTTCCACTATCACTCGCAACTAATAGTAGCAATAGCTGCAAATCCATATGATCCTTGTCTTCGCATAATGGCATTCCTGTAGTCTCTATCCAAACAAACAATATCCACGTATAGGTTCTTTATATGTTTACGCACTAATATGTCGGTTCTGGCACTTAACGCCCAAAACAGCTCCATTTTGAGCTTAACTATTATTCATTTAACTAATTAATGATCACATCTATTAAGTAATCACAGATACAATTACTTTAGAAATAATAAATAGATATTTTCCAATATTTTTCAATTTTTATCTAAAATTTAATTTATATCTAAATTAAAATACAGTACATTATAAATCATATTAATTTAATTCATTTAACATCAAAATATATTAAATTATGTGCTTTTGAAACAATCATTTTTAATTTGATTAATTTGTAAAAAATTTTATTCAATTTTAGTCATTTCCTAAATTTCTAAAATTAATTTTTTAAAAATAAATCAAATTTAATAATTTACTACTTTATAAAAACAATATACAAAAAACCGAAATAATGCAAACAATATAATGAATTGAAATTCGATAGTATAATATTGCGATTTCGTTATAATTAGAAATAACATTAGATATGAAATAAAAAGAAAAAGTGGTGCAAATTGGGAGTAATAGGTGTTCGACGATACGAGTGACGACACTCGTGCACACCATCGTGTCTACACGTCTACTACACGCCACTGCTATGAAGATTAAACAGTCGATTCAAGCTGTCAGCTCAGAATCTATTTATCTTGTTTCCCATGTTTATTACACGCTCTCTCTACTAAATTTTCATGACTCGATTAAACAGAGCAATATAAACATTTTTAAAGTTGTTTATTTCTAGTTTAGTGCGAAGAATATTGACCATTAATATTTGATATACAGGAATAACTTATTTCGACAAAAGTATATATGCGTTTGTTTGCAATGTCAGGTCAAATGTTTCGCTTATGCGTCCGTTTTTTCAAGTTTATTACATTTGGTATTCGTTTTATCATTAAAAAATAATAATAAATAACTATACTTTCAAATATAGAATTGCTTTTCAACAATTGATTTAAAGAGAAATAATATTAATTACTTTGAACGGCATGAGTTCGGGTAATTGAGATGTCATAGGCATGAAAAATGTAATTTTTTTCTATAATACAATTTGTGTCGAATTTATTCTGAGATATCTATACACTTCTGTTTGATTATCATTTGCAAATGATTTTTAAATATAAATTATGCAAAATGTAAATTATACATAAAAAATCACTTTTTATCATTTTTAAAGTCATTAATTATTGTTAATTTAAAAAATGTCAGGTATGAGTAGCACAGAGTAGTTGAACAGTACTTTCCTTTACTTAAACATAACAGTAAGAATGTGTGTTATAAAAATATTGATTTGCGTATATTTAATTATCAATTATTTCTTCTGATTTAACTGATGAATGTTGATCTTTATTAGCATTAGTCTTCGACAAATCTTCTTTATACTCCTTAGAGTGACGCCATTTCATTCGACGATTCTAACAATTAATATATATTATGCTTTTATAGTTATTTGATTAAACTTTTATAAAATTTGTGTAAACTTTGGCAACTTATTTAAGGAAACTTAAAATATATTTTCAATCAAGATTTTTAAGAGTTTAGATTTTTCTGATAATAAAATCACTGAAAAATTATTTAAA